>CAKNYM010052696.1:221587-243021 GCA_932195095.1 Andricus curvator | reverse complement strand
AGCAACGTGGCTGACTGCAAGAGCCGGAGCTCTCGGGCGATGGGGCCAGGCATGGCGCGATATGAGCCAAGCGCACTTCTTTTTTATTTTCGTTTCTAATTCCGCATATACTTTTGATGTGTAAACATCTTAGACCTCGATATGGGGAGTCGCGCCTGATTCAAATGAAACCATGGCTGGAAAGTGTAACGCAAGCCTCTGACACACGTGTTGTGTCTTATGTCACAGACTGGAGGCTTGCTTCTATTGACCCACCGAAAGGAGCCTCTCAGTCTCTCTCCCTCCCTCCCCCCTCTCTCTCCAAGAAGAAGAAGAATATGTTTTGTTTTTTACATAATTGGTCATTATTTAAACAATTTCCATTTGTTTAAACAATCTTTTCTCCCTCAAATTGTAACAAGTTATTATTCCCTGGAATTTATATCTCGAAAATAATAATTTTCCACGACTTACAGATAAAAATATATTTTTTAAACGAATAATAATGTAGAGCAGAGTAACGAACAAAGAAGGTATTCAGGAGAGCGAGCTTATCGGAAGTCTTAAACATCTCGTTTCCTAAATATCCGGTGCCAAAACACAGTCGCCGAAGTTGATTTTAAGCTATGACTAATCTGGGCTAAAGCTTAGTCGAGACCTGGCTGAATCATGGTCACCAGAAGTCTCCTGAAGATTGGCAGTTCGATTGGGACCTCAGTCGAGATCACTTCTTAAAGTCTTACAATAATGAGACAATAACATAATAATTAATTATATCAACTAAAGCGTGTGGATATTAATAAATATTATAACAATTGAAAACTCTTACTACAATAATTGTTTAAACAATTGTGAATTATTTACAAAATACTTGGAAACTCGTCATTTATCGATTAGAAATAATTCATTTTGAAAAAACACAAGAAATACCGTTAGTAGTATGAATTCACTAGAAAACTGCTATTTTGCATTTTTTCGGTTTCTTTTTCATTATGTTTTGGGAATTCCCGCCAAGTATTTAAAGTCCAACAGGAGGAAAATATGCTGTGTCTAATTGGAAAAAAAGAAACAATTTTCAATATTTTTCTTATACTTTTTGAGTACTTAGATGTGTAATAATAATGATAAATGTCATAATAATGAATTTTCCATAATGAAATTTCAATTTTTATTCTTCTTCTTCATGAAATATAATTAGCCTAATTCTAAATGTAGATGCGTAACATAAGTGCGACACAATGTGTTCTTTCAGAGAACTCATATCGGTCCGCATGGGTATTTTATAAAAAAAGCTTGACTAAGCAGGAAAAGGAGAGAATGCGTTTTAGGAAATAAAATAGTTTGAAGAATGAATCAATAAATTTGTTAAGTGTTCAAAAATATATCATTTTTAAACAATTGTAGGTTGAAACACTACAATTAAAGGATTTTACATTGTTATTAAAACATTTAAATTCAAAAATGTCACTTATAAATTAAAAATTTAAAAAAATGAAACAATGACAATTTTTAAGTTTAATTTCAGCACTCTGAAATTTTAATGATTCGAGCCTTATTTATTTGAAATAATTTAATTTCAATTTGTTTATTTTTGAATATTTGATTTTTACTTTCTTATGTTAAATGTATTATAACAGACATACACGGAAAAAATTTATCCGTGAAGAAGTCACGAACTTGAAGCTAGGTCTCGGATACGAGATAAAAAAATGAAACATTAAATCCTTATTTCTATGAGAAATATATGGATAAATTTCGAAGTTTCTTACGAACAGTTCGAATTTCCTACGGACAGTTCCTGAAAATTTAAGACTGAAATAAAAAGAGGAAAAATTTTATTTGTACGATTTAATTTTATATTAATTTATAAATTCGCAACTCAGAAGATTCGAACCCTCAAAGACTGCTGACTCACCAGTTTCTAAACATAAACCAGGAGTGCGTAAACACGCGCAGCCATCGAGACCAAACAAAATAGACAGATATTATAAAACTTCTAGCCACTTATCCGACGAGCTCGAGGCACACATATGAGCGCACACGCACCGCGCGTTTGGGAGAGTGTGTGTGTGGGCCATGTACAGGCGAACCTATGTGCGAGTTCCCAGATTTGTCGGGCAAGCTCGTGAGTGCTCTGAGAATCTCTTCCCAATCACTCGTAATATTTTTGTAATTATTCACGTAAAAAAAAAGTGATGAACCGTTTTAGAATTTTCACATCGAGTTCGTCAATCTTTCTCAAAGTTCGCAGGTTATTTACGAAAATACATAAATATCCGATGAATTTGTCTCATATCCGAGAACTAGCTACTAGTTCGTGACTTTTTTACGGATACATTTTTTTCCGTGTAGCGAACCTCAAATCGTCTCCACAGTTTTTTCAGAGAAATCATATCAACCCGCATCAGTATTTTATAAACAAAGCTCCCGGAAGAGACTGCATTTTAAGAACTAAAATAGTTTGAAGAATCAATCAAGAAATTTGTAAGTGTTCAAAATTATATCATTTTCAAACAATTTTAACTTAAAAACAGTACAATTTAGCGATTATAAGTTGTTTCTCGAGAAATATAAATTGAAAAATGCCATTTACAAATAAAAAATTTAAAAAAAATGAAACAATTAAAATTTTAAAGTTTACATTCAGCACCCTGATTAATTTAAAGAACTTATCAATTGCGATATAAAGTCAGGTTTTCATAACTGGATTAAAACAAATTAACATAACAGTATTCTAACAGACTTGCAGAAAATTATCTTTAAAATTAGCCCAAAAACAATAAAAAAATGATTATTTCCGAATTTATTGACATTTTCTGGAAACATTAACATTTGACGTTTTTTCAAACAACTTCTAATAAAATTAACACATACTGGCTTTCATTTACGTCCAGAAACTTTTGCACGACATTACATATAAGAGAAAATAAATTTTTATACTCCTACATGTGCGTGAGTCATTATTTGCTTTATGTAAGATTTCAATTTCAGTTAACGTTTACCGAAGATGTTTACACATAAATCTGTCTTGGGCCGTAGTTTAGGACGCACGTGATGTTTTTTTATTCAGTTTTATATTGAAAAAATTATAATTAAAAATGTTTGTAGAATATATATAACGTCTTACTTTCAAGCAATAAATTAGCAGCTAGATTTCAAATATTGACGTGAAAAAAACAACTGAAGGGTCGGGGAACAAGAGGGCCTAACCCCGTTTCTCCAAATTTTTGAGGACGCCAGAAAAACGTTTGTATTTTGCGAGATTGCCGAAAAAAATATATTGGATATATGTGATCGATAATCTCCACTCTTGAACGTTGTTCTTTCAAATTCCATGCGAATCCGTCAAACAATCCGTCAAACGGGCCTAACCCATGGGGTTACATGCGAACAAAAGGGCCTAACCCCGAGCAGCAAGCATTCAGTCGGCTTAGTGCCGCCTGGTCTGCGGTGCGATTCTATGAATAAATACTAACAAATACAATAATAATTTTTTAATGAATATATCAGCTATGTTGTGAACAATTTATTATTTATTGTTTAGTACATTTTTCTGAACCTGATCTATTATATTGAGTGATACTTTATTTTCGTTACATTATTATTGATTTTGCTATCGTTTATTGTTATTGCTGTTGAAAATGATAATGATTTTTGTCATTAAGGTTCAGATATTAGGTGAAAAATGAATTTGTGCTATTTTTATATTGATAAAAATAATCGAATTGGACAGGAGGAGTTTTCCCACGTACGAGTTTTCCATACTCCACCAATTTATTCACCTAGAAAAAAAATCAAAATGATCGTGAGACTCTACTCAACAAATGCCCGTTTGAAATTTTTCGAAATTCCATCGCTAAAAAAATGAGAAACAAAAAATCAAACAATGTTTACTTACCTTCCCTGGCGGACCGAACGTACGGAGCGGATACGCTACAGAGTATCCTTACAGTATCCACATCGTATCCTCTCCGTATCATGCAAGAAAAACTCATTAAAAAAGGAAGATGAACATTTCACTTGCTGAAATTCGGATTCTACGTGAAATTTTGCGTTAAAAGGTCACGGAGTAATCGCAATAGTTTTTCTTGCAACATTAAAAACTTTAAAAAAATATAATACTTATCGATAACGTGGGCTGAAGGCGACTTCAAATGCATCGTCGACGGATAACGCCTATTAACTGCTACTGAACGACGATGCGTTTGAAGTCGCCTTCAGCGCACGTCATCGATAAGTATTATATTTCTTAAAAGTTTTTAATGTTGCAAGAAAAACTATTGCGATTACTCTGTGACACTCTGTGTTCGTTCGGTCCGCCAGGGTTGCTCTCCTTGTCGATCAACACGTGCAACATGTGATGTCAAATCGATAAAATCGACCGCGATTAGTTTCCCCAAAGCCTTTGATACAACTTAGTCAAGCTACATGGCACCACATACCTATAAAGTGGCAATAAACCTAGACGAACCGAACGAAAAAAACGTTTTTACATAAGGCGCAATGTGGGGTTAGGCCCTTTTGTTCGCTCGGTACCCCTTGGGTTAGGACCTTGACTGACTTTGATGAATTTTTAAAAAATGAAAAAAAAAATTATAATTTGTTTGGTTTACACCCTCTAAACGTCGTTTGGTTGAGGAGTCCAAAAATGTGTAAAAGTTAATTTCGAAAAATTTGTGGGATAGGTCCTTTTGTTCCCCGACCCTTTCTATTCTCATCTCGCCCCACCCTACCCTACACTGCAAAAAAATTCTGTGTTATTTTACATCGTACTACGTTGGAAACTAATTGACCCATATAATACGCAGTGAATTTGCAAGAGGCTGCGTGAATGAACGAGACTCTTGCGAAAAAAGCGAACGTCACTGCAAAAAAACACACTGCGTGTACATTCACAGCCACGAGCGTGGAAAAATTTCGTGCTTGTAAGTTGACAAGAAAAACATAAGTTGTCAATTATAACAAGTGACTGGTAATTTGATAAATTAAAAAAATGGGTAATTACTACAAGAAAATTTGCTAATTTTTAAGGCTCATTATAAGCACTTATTTAATTGTATCTTTATATAATTTTATCTATTTATATATTGCTAAAACAATTTTTGAATTCTTATCTACGTGATTTAAGGTTAGGAACCACAATTTCAGCAGATCTATATGCAAGTCAACATTTATATTTACATATATATAAACACGAAACGAACATAGGTATTGCGGTCAATTTAAAAAGATTTATTTTCTTCATTTACTTAACAATCTTCTAGTTGGAACAAAAAATGTACTCTGCCTTTCTCAGCATCTTTTAGAATTCCCACAATTAATATTATATTATGAAAATTACATATCTTTTTTCGCCTTCAAACAGACCATCTCATGCAATGAGAAAAATCTTGTAAACAAATGGAGGTCGCTCGACTATCGCTCGACTTCAGGTTGTTCCGCGATTTGTCGATCAGGCTCGAAACGCGTCTCCATCAGTGGCAATAACATACGTCTAGGGGAGCGGCGGTGAATGCGGCGCACATAAAGGAAAATGCACGATTAAAATTCAAATATAAAGTAAAATATTGTAATAAAATATATTTTGTTTCGGCTAATATCTTACCAATGCTCTATGCATGGAGATAATTTGATTGAAGTTCATTACAACAGTTAATTAAAATTTTTATTTTCCGAAAAAAGATCTTTCTCCTTCGCTCCGCTGGGAATCGAACCCAGGTCTTCCGATTGCCGGTCGGGTGCTCTTACCACTAAGCTACTAGAGAGATCGAAGGCAGATACTTTTTTCAGATATACGCTTTTCATAGCAAGGTGTCATGTTTGAATATAATTTAAATTAGAAGGAATCTGTATTATCATCGGAGTTGGTAACTATCGATCATGTCAAAATCTTTCACAACTGTGAAACTGGAAATCAACATATCGATAATTAATTAGTTTAATAATTAATTTTAATTAATTTATTTAATAATTAATTATTAATTATTAATTAATTATTATTAATTCAATAATTAATTTAATTAATTAGATTTGTTAATTAATGTGTTTTCCAAAAAGTGCATCTGCGCCAAGTTGTCCTACCTTGTTTGGTAATGTGGCGCGTTTCGATTTCAATTCATAATTATTGAATAAAAAACAAATTATGAAGAAAAATTAGTAAAATTTAATAAAAATGAGATAAATATATTTACGTTTAATATTATTAACATATTTGAGGGATTATGTCTGCCGAAATTTAAAGAAAAAATGTTTTTTTAACAGTGCAGATTGTCTCACAATAATTTGAGGAGTGCTACAAATTTTGTATTTTAAGATGAGCTTACAGACGTTTTATAAACAATAAATCAAAATTATATTAACAATAAGTAAATTTTATTCTTTTCCAAAACAGTTATAATGATTCAACATTCAAATAATATCATTACTCTAAACCTTCTAAATATTTATTCTGTCAGAACAAACCTAACCCGAAAACTGGTAAAACGATTTCAAAATACAATTATTCTAAAATAACTCTAAAATACACGATAATTATTAGAATAAAACTTTTTTATACAAATTAGAAACGAAATATTATTACTTTGAGTAAATATTTCTTACCTTCTAACTAAAACCGGCACTTTGTTACTACAAAATTCTCGGATCAAAACAAACCACAAACATGCGCGCCAAGTTACCTGCCGATTTTAGTCCTGAATGCGCCATATTAGTCGCATGTGAATAGTATTTAATAAAGATTTTTTACATAAAAGTTTATTATTTTTACTCAAAATGTTAAACTTTAAAGCATTCAAGAAACTCGGAACAGTATATTTCCAAAAATTTTTATAAGTTTACACGAAACTTCTGTAATTTTTTACTTGTTTTTAGCTGCTCTGACAATACAAGCGAAAGAACCAAAACTAACTTTTCGTCATAAAAATCAGGCAATTAATTTAATTATCACAATTTTTAAATAATGTAAGGTTGAAAAAATATATGCATGTAATGAAACTATCTCCACAAGCATAAAGTGCGTTAATATTCGAAAACTCGAACGCGCCACATTAGCCGTCGCGCCGCATTTGCCGCCGCTCCCCTACATTTCGCCAATTTAAATCACACAGAAAAATTGTAAATACGCTGTTATTTGTAAATTCACAGTCTCATCTAAATGCAATGCTCTTTGTATCTTTACGACGTGATATATAGGTCAAATAGTGTCCAGTGTAATACGCTGCCATTTTACACGTCGACTGTTCAAGTACCGCGGTCACGGTTTTATCACAATGTTCATTTTAGTTTAATTATAGCACCATGTTAATTAGTATTGAGGTCTTGTTAATTTACTACTTTATTCACAGTCAAGTTCTGCAAGTCCGATAGGTTAAATTACGGTCGAATGTGATTTTCAACATAACTTTTTTTACAGTGTAGTTTATTAGACTGGTAGTATCTTATCGATACGAAGTAGGTAAGTAATATTTACCTACGTAATTAAATTTTTTTCGTTGGTTATTTTGTCTCCCAGTCACGCAATTATTTTTATGGATGTGAGTGTAGGTAATCACAAAAAGAGTTTTCATTATAATATTTGTAACATTCTTTTATTTATTCATACATGGTGTCCCAGACTCAAGTGTCCGGACTTATATGGCTGTATAAACATTAAAAAAATAAATCGAAAATTCCTTTTCCAAAAATCAGTTGAAGTTTTAATTTTTGAGTAAAAAAAAAAAGTTTTTGGTTCCTTGCCTAGAGGTAGGCCGGGAATCGGCAGATGGGAACATATGAACTCCTATCTAATACAACGCTGCTGACGGCTGGTGACCTTCTCAGCATAAAGCATCAACCAATTGCGACTCTCTCGGTTTCCATTCCTCGCCCCCCCCCCCCTCCATCCAGTAACAGAAGTTTTGGTGGGACTGACGTTACAACAAGACTCTCCACCATACGACGAATCACTTCTTAACTTGGACATGATTTTCGACTCGCAAAATAAAGTTCGCGCATAAAGGTAGTAGTTGGGTGTACAATCTAAACAATGAATAATACAAACAATAAAATAGCCTCGGAATGGACTGAAACTTTGATTGACGAAATGTATACACACGGTAAACGTAAAGGTCGAGTTTCAGGCGATTAATGGAGACTAGTTGTTTGGAATGCTAGAGGAGTGAATGATCTTAAAGTAAGAGAACTACGAGAAACTATGCATGCAAGGAAACTAGATATTTTATGTGTATCTGAGACGAAGAAAAAGGGTTTCGAATGTAGAAACATAGAAAATGGGGTGTTGGAAGCTGGTTTTGAAATCTGGTCAGGATTAGGTAGTGAATCACATGGTAGTAAAGGGGTCGGTTTAATTATGAATGAAAAAGCAAGACAGCATCTCAAAGATCATGATTTTGTATCTCCCAGATTGTTGTGGGCTAGAATGAAGGTATTAATCGGCAGATTATTCATCATAGCTTGCGACGCACCAGTTGATAGCGATTCGAAGGAAGTCAAAGACGCCTTCTGGGACACTTTAAATGATACAATAAGTACTTGCGATCAAGGTGAATGAATAATAATTATGCTAGGAGATGTATAACGTCAGGATACAGATACAGAAAGGGTACTAGGTAAATTTGGGGATCCGAGAAAAAATTATAACGGGGAAATATTAGTTAGCTTATGCTTAGAAAAGGGTGAAATGATATATGATACAGACGAGATAGTAGACGCTTTAAAAGACTCTTTTAAAGAATTATTGTGAGGTGAAGATATAGGGCAACAGAACTGCGACATAGAGAATAATGCATTAGAAAACTCAATTGAAATAGTCTGTGTCAATGAGGTTCGAGATATAATTAAGAGCTTAAAAAATGGTAAGGCTGCTAGTGTAGACAGTATTACGCTGAAATGCTTAAATACGGTGGCGAGTACATGCCTCACAGGTTGTGCGAATTGATAAATTTATGTATCGAGACGGGAGAAGTCCCAGACGATTGGAGAAAAGCGATTATCGTACCAATATACAAAAGAAAGGGAGATAAAAGCAACTGCAATTATTACGGAGTGCCGTAAGTAAAAGATACTCAAGAATACTTATTCGTAGGGTAATGAAAATTACGGAAGAAAAGATATGGGAAGTTCAAAGTGGATTTATGCCAGGAAGATCATGTAGACATCAGATATTTAGCTTAAGACAGATCACAGAAAAAAGCTTAAGAGTAGGAAAGAAACTTTTCTGTGCTTTTGTTGACCTAGAAAAAGCATTTGACAAGGTAAATAGAAGTAAACTTTGGGAAGTCCTTAAAGAGTACGGAGTCAATGGATGGCTCCTACAAGCAATACAAACAATATATGCAGGCAGTAAAGCGAGTGTAAGGGTTAATGGGAAACTGAGTGACTGATACGATATTATGCAAGTCGTGAAACAAGGATGCGTTAGGTCTTTATGGCTATTTATCATATTTATGGATAAATGTCTAAGAATGGCCCTCTTCGACGAAGAGGGTGTAGGTCTCGAAAAAGTGAAGTTACGTGGGTTAGCTTTTGCAGATGACAAGATTGTTATGGCAGAATCAATCGAGGCCTTGCAAAGAATGTTGAATAAACTTAATACAAGCATGAAGAACATGGGCCTCAAAATTAACGCAAATAAAACAAAGGTCATGGTGTTTGAAGGAAAAAGTGTGAAAGCAATGTGCAACATTGTCCTAAATGATGAGAGATGAGAACAAGTTGACAAGTACGTATATCTGGGTAGCCTATTCACTAGCGACGGACAAATAGATGGCGAGTTAGATAGGCGCATAAATGAGGGTAAGAAGTTTATCGGTAGAGCAGGGTCCATTCTCAGATCTTCTTGGATCTCACCAGATCAGGCTGAGTCAATGATTTCGAAACTTTTTAAGCAAACTTCGTAGAGTCTTTATTTATTGATAAGTTCAAGTAAAACTCGCGGCTAAGACCTCCTTGACCGACACACTGATTGTCTCTATTTTTTACTGAGTAAATAATATAATTACTTGGCTCGAATTGGATAATTCTAACGTTTGTCTTTCTGGCTAAACCGCCACGTTCGTCGCGTTCTTACATACTGAAGAATCGGGAAACCCGAGTGGTTTCTTACGACGACACACGATCATTCTCACATTATCATTATCAAACTCACAATATTCACGGGTGACTCTGTGTTTGTAAATTTAAGTCGTTGAGAATGTATATAATTATGTTGAACGCTTGAACATACCGCTCGCCTCGTGTGCTAGAACACAAAAAGGTGCCTGGAAGAAAAAACAGGCCAAACAAAAAATCAAAAAAAGTAGAACGCACTCAAAGAAAAATATCAAGTTAATAATATGAGTTAGAAAGTGAGTCTTAGCCGCCCGCCGTGAAGAAACAATTTAACAAAGAAATCTTAACAACAAAAAAAGTTAATTCTTGTAGGAATAGTACCTAGAACTCTTAATAGTGGTAAAAGAAAACAACAACAAAAATAAAGAATGTGTTAACAGAACAAATTAAGAATGATTTTCAATTTGACGACTTATAGCTAAAAAAAAAAAGAAAGAGACAAATTATGTACTTGCAGAATTTTGTTCATAAATCTCTTGTGCTTCATTCGACTTAAGTAGTAAAAGACATAGCTTGGTGATCGGGCGATCATATTCGGAATTCAAAGTTTTAACTTTTACCGTACGAATCAAATGATCTTTACCGGGGCAACACTTAATGAAACGACCGAGAAGCCAATTAGCAGGAGGGAGATTATCCTGTCGCAATAGAACCATGTCTCCTAAATTTATGTTAGACTTTTCGTTGAACCATTTATGTCTTTTCTGTAATAAATGAAGATAATCAATAGAACATCTACGCCAAAATGTCTGTGAAACGCGTTGTATTAATTCCCAACGTGACAGTCTATTTTCAGGCGTAAACTCTAGCGAAGGCTCTGGCACACTTGTAAGCCGTAGGACAGTGCGAAACGAGATAATCCTCAAAGAATGTGGTACAGGAGAGACACTAGTTGACATATGGGAAAGAAATCAGTTAAGGTGGTTCGGACATGTTGAAAGAATGAAAGATGAACGACTGACCAAACATGTGTATAAAGGTAAAGCAAATGGCAGAATGCCCAGAGGTAGACCGATGAAAGAATGGTTAGAATCTGTGAATGAGACATTAATTCGAAGAGACATAAGAAGCCATAGAAACACGAGAGCTTGCATGAGAAAATGCATGGACGTGAAGGAAGCTAGAGTAGTATGCCAGGACAGAAAAGTGTGGCGACAAATAGCTTGTAAACAGAGTGACAATAGAGTGAATGACGCCTGAAACAAAGATCTTGGATACTAATGGGCCCAAGTGGGGAATCACACACAACAATTTTGTGAGGCTCTTCACTTGGGGTGATCGCTAGAGAGATTGATCAGCAGTCTAGGAAACCCTGTATTTAGGTAATTAAATTGCAAATAATAGCTCAAATAAGTCCTAACATGTATTTTTATATTTTAAGCATCTACCACTATTTATACAAATTATACTCCTCTTTATAGTCATAGTTTTTACAAGCATTGATATACAAATGTTATTATTTAACATTTAAAGAATGAATTAGAAATCAAAGTACTTTTCTTGACCTTGCTTATAATTATTTTTATCATAATCAGGGTTAGGCCTAATGGAAATAGTATATTGCGTGACGAGGGACGAAAGGCAACGATTTCACGAGTGAAATCGTTGCCTCGGCCCGAGTCATGCATACAGTTTTTCATCATATCGATAATCGGAAATTCGACTTGGCCTGTGGAGCGGGTCGACAATCGAATTTTCAACCCGCTCCACAGGCATTGAAAGTCGAATTTTCAATTGAGGTATGATGAAAAAGTGTTTTACATGCATACGAAATACATTTTGAAAAAAAAAAGTTTCTAAGCGAATTGTGTTGATTCTTTTTTTACATCCATATATTTCATTTTATATCTAATGAAATTTGACGATGCACCTTATAACAAACGAAGGTTAATGACAAATTTCAGACTTTTGACTCACAACAATTTCTATTGCACGAGAAAGTATTATTTATGAATACTTAGCAATTACAACAATTTTAATCGTGCTCTTAATTTAGATTAAAAGAGTTTATATTTTTACATTAACTTGTACTGGAGTTACTGCTGTGCCAAATGTATTGACTGTCCCATGTTATTTGTCCCTTATTGAAACTTTTGAGAGAAGAAATATAATTTTTCGTTGACTCTTTTCTTATCTTGTTTCTATTTTGGATATTGGAATCTTATTGGTAATATGCAATATTTAAAAAAAAGAGGAGATCAAGTTCTTAATTTCTCAAGCCTCAACGATAAAAAACTGCACCTGCAAATTAACTGAAAAAATAAGTTAATTATAATTTTTTTAAGTTTTCACATTTGGAATTTTGTAGACGATATAAAAATATGTTTTGTACGTTAAATTTTGTTCGAAATATGAATTTAAAAAAATTGTACCTATATTCATAAATTAAAATACTATATAAAAATGTATCTGAAAAAAAAGATTAGTTGGGACAACTAATAAAATTGTTGGGACAACTATTTTAGTTAGTAAATAATGGTACTGCTATTTAGTTAGTAGTGAGAACTATTTTTGTTAGTTGGGGAACGAGTAGTTGCCGTTACTATTTTATTAGGTAGACTAACTATTTCAGTTTGTCAAAACGACTGTCTGTAGGTAGTTGAACTTACTAATATAGTTTGTCATGTCTACTAAAAAATTTGTAGGTATAACTATTTTCTTTTTTTCACAGGGACTAATTAAAATATCTGTCACTATACTATCGAAATCTGAATTAAAAAGATCACAGTGGGCACGCGGGCATCTTTTTTTTGTGATACCTTAGGGACGCTGATGTCATTTAAGCTGATAAGACGTTCTAAAAAAATATGTCTCTATGCCCACTGGGATCTTTCTAATTGCAGATGCACTTTGTAGGTTAGGATTTCAAGTAAAACTTAAAACTCGTTGGATTGTTGAATTTCTTATAAATACATTCAAATGCTTCGATATAATCCCCGAAGCCTAAACTTTGCAACACTTCTGACACTTCCATCAATAAATGATGAACGAGACATCAAGTGAGCAACGAGTTATGACGGCCATGTCTAAACGTTCTCCCTCGTTTTACCGCAGGTATGTTGGTACCTTCGTCGCATTCTCAGTCGTACCAACCACGGTAGCAAATAAAACAGTTAAGCCACCTACTTTAATTTGTCAGAAAAATCAATTAGTAGTACAGATGACTAATTTATTAGTAACTCTGACTACTAAAACGTTACTAATGTAAACTAGTCACGAGTACTACAAACGGCTTCCTAAACCGACTACTTGGTTAGTTGGTGTTACTAACTGAACAGTTGTAAGAACCAATGAATGCTTTACTAATAAAAAGGTAGTAGCTCCAACTATTCATTTTTCTCAGTGTATATCAACTAATGTCTACACTCGCTCGTACGATTCTTATCAAGGACAAAATATAAAATATTTCAATAAAAACTAACTGCTTTTAATATACATGTCGTGCTCTTCGGTCACGATATTTCTCTTTCTAAAAAAAACACACGAAAAACCAATAAAATTGTTCGGATTAGGAAAGAAATTCATAACTATTTTTTGGAAGTAAATATTATATGGGAATATAACTGGCTTTTTAACCTTATTATCGCACTTAAAGAAATATTTTTCAGGTCAATGAATATGTTTCGTGATTGTAAATTGAAAATTATTAATTCCTGAAATTTTTTTTTTAACAGTTCTTGATGAAAAGTATCTTCAAAAAAGTTTAGACTTTCTACCTTTGTTTCAGCCAAGGTGAAAAAGTTATACAAATTATATATAGTGGACAAGGCAATGATATTTTCTACAAATTTTTTTGTATCAAACAAATTAAAAATATCAGTGTTTTGTCCACTATATATAAATTATATATAACGTTAACAATAGGGGAGTGGAGAGAGGCCTGCTCGAGAGGGTGAGGGAGATATATGAAGAGACAAAAGATAAGGTAAGAGGAGGGCAGGGGACTTCAGAGGGATTCTGGATGGATAGGGGGTTAAGACAAGGGTGTCCGCTTAGCCCAACGCTTTTTGCGATTTTAATTGCGGATATGGAAAGTAAGCTGGAGGCCGGAGTGGTAGGAGGAGTCAGGGTAGGAGGGGTTAGAATTTGGTCACTAGCGTATGCAGATGGCATAGTGTTGTTGGCAAAAAGCGAATAGGCCTTAAAGGAAATGATGAAGAGGTTGAGAAGATACCTGGATAAGAACAGGTTAGAACTGAATGCGGAAAAGTCCAAGGTTATGGTGTTCAGAAAAGGAGGGGGAAGGGATAAGGGAGGGGAGTGGAAGTGGAATGGAAAGGCGGTGCAGGAGGTGAAAGAGTTTGTGTACCTGGGCTTCATGTTTCGGAGGAATGGCGGAGTGGATGGTCATATAAAAGAGAGAGTGAGGAGGGCAAATGTGGTGATGAGGCAGGTGTGAAGGTTGGGAAAGAAGTTATTCGCAGATGATTTTGTAAGGAGAATGAAATTGTTTGACTCACTAGTGATGAGTGTGCTATTGTATGGAGTAGAGGTGTGGGGGTGGAAGGAAAGCGAAGAGGTAAATAGGACACAGGAGACGTATGTAAAGTGGACACTGGGGCTGGCAAGGAACACGCCTAATTATATTGTCAGGAGGGAGGCGGGGAGAACGAATCTAGGGATTCTAGCGGGGAGTCGGGCGTGTAAATATGAGGAGAAATTTTTGGAAGAGGGGGGAAGTAAGCTGGTTAGGGAGTGTTGGTGGGAGAAGGAGAACAGGCAAGGGGGTGGGAAGATGGAGGTTGAAAGAGAAAGGTATTTTAGAACGAATGGACTGCAGATGGATCAAGTGAGAAGGATGCAAGAGGAAGGACGGAAGGTATATGAGTTGGTTAAGAAAAACGGCATGGAGAGAGAGAAGACAGCAGGGGAAGAGAGAATAAGAGAGACAAGGTTTAATGGGAACTATGTGTGGATTATGCCAAGGGCAGGAGCACAATATTTGTGTGAGAAAGGAGAGAAAGGAAGTCAGGAGCTTATAGCGAGGATGAGATGTGGGTGCATGGAGGGTTTTAATAGGTTCTGGCTCGCTAGGGAAAAGAGGATGTGTGAACTATGTGGGAAGGGGGAGGCAATAGTGGAGCACTGGTTGGAGGAGTGCGTAGAGGTGGAAAGGAGTGGGATAAGCATGGAGGTATTGATGCATGAAAGGGGGGACAAAAGGGCAGTAGCATGGGTGAAGGGAGTCTTGGGTAAGATGGAGAAGAAGAGAATGAAGGAGGAAGATGAATGGAGAAGGAAAAATTGTAAATAGAGGAGGAAGTAAATATAAGTAAATGTAGATATTGTAAATAGTAGATAAGTATTAGGTATTAGCCGCGGAGGCAGAGTTTGGTAATGCGAGGCAAAGCGAGAAAATAGGGACATGCGTGCGAGGCGAGGCGAAGCGAGGAAGGCAAGACGATAAGAGCGAGCGGCGTTAGAGATAAGGTGTGGAAGGATGTTAGTTTTAAGGGTTAGTTTTAAGAAAATTATGTAAAAAATGGAAGTGTAAGCAAGTCAATTTTTTAAGGCCAGCAGGCTGAAAAATAAACGTTTATCTATCGATATAACGTTAACATATTCAAACGGAAATGTCCTTAATATTTATGCAACCAATTAATATTACATAAATTTTTTATTCGTTTGAACTTAGAAATGTTTGTGAAATTTTTTCACTTTTTATATTTTATGTGATAATCTGTTAAAATGATTGATAAAATCTGGCCTGCATGAGCTGATTTTCAGCAGAATTTAAAGAGCTAACAGTTTAATTTTGGAATTTGATCTGTTTTGTTTCAAAGATATTCATCAATTTTGAAAACGATAGTAGGGAAGAGTGGGGCTAAGTCGTAACTTTTTTTTTTCAAGTCGTTTTTTAATTTAAAAAAAAATTGTGTGAAAATTGGTATTAGGTATTGTTGGATCGAGAATTTAGTTGGCTACAAGATGTTGCTTTTGGTTTTGAAGTGCGATGCTTTGTTTATCAATTATTATAAAAAAGTGAAGTGGTGGAAAATCTGTCGAGCGAACAATTCTGCCGTACAAACTAAAAAGATAAGTAAGTCCAATCTCACTCGAACTGAGAAAATCGAGAAAAACTGTTTGCCCAAAGAACTCTAATATCGAATAAAATTTTGAATAATCTAGATACACTATTTGGGTACAAATAATGTGCTCTTTCATATTTTGCAATAAAAAATTGATTTTTCAAACAATTACTATTTGAAAATGGACTTGCGATTTTTAAGTCGAAGACTTGCCTCTACAAAAAATTCCACTGTCAGTTTTCCTGGTTATTTCTTCTGTTAATATTTTTGACTATAAACTGACCCGTTACCTTCGACCAGGGACTATATCTCGGAAACTATGACCTGCAACTCCTTACCTCTGACAACATCCTAATAACCGTTACGGGGGAGCCATATTTCGATAGCTATTGAACGTACTAATAGGCAAGTTCTTCTCCATCAAATGTGAATTTACCTCGAGTACTGTTGTAAGTGCTAAGAATAGCAGCAAGTAGCAGTAACCTTGCCAAATTTATTATATTACATAATTTTTTTATTTTTTTACGTTCTCATAATTTATTATTGAGAAAGTATTAGAATCGTCAAAAATTTGACACCTCAGTTATTCAACGGATCGCCTCGTTTTGAGGCCACCTGAAACCGAAAATCAAGTGAGGCGATTACGTTTGTCTGTATGTATGTCTGTATGTCTGCTGCATGTATGTATGTTTCTATTTTTGTATGTTGTCCGTCCGTAAATACGAAAATGCTATCTAAAAATCAAATATTACAATTTAAAAAAATTTACGCCGAACGACGACAGATACGTTGAAGAAGTTTAAAAGAAGAATTGAAGCTTTTTAAAATATCAACAATTTTTTAATCAACCATTTTTTGATCGGACTTGATATTTAGGTTTTATTTATCGAGAATACTATGAAAAATCGAAAATTAAAATTTTGAGCTAAAGAAGCAAAATATAGGAAAAAGTCTTGATAAGGAATTACAGCTTTTAAAAAGTTCTTAAAAATTCTCGATAACCATTTTTTGAAAGGGCTTGTCATTTCGGTTTTATTTATCGAACATACAATGGAAAGAATAGAAAATTCAAATTTCAAATCATTCGACGCAAAATACGGAAAAATTTCTCATAACTATTTTTTTATGGGACTTGTGATTTTGGTTATATTTGTTTAAAATATTGTAAATACATTCTCAGGGGCGCAACGCGCTCAGTCTTTGTACTTCCTCCACATTTGTGCACATGCCTTTTATAATTACAGGTAAAAGCATAAAAAACTGTCATTTGGTGATTGTGAATTCTCTTTTGTTAAAGCTCCTTCGGCTTTAACGAACACATTCTCATCACGTATCCCGTGCTTCGCACTCGATTTGGTCTAAAGTGTGAACTTTATTTCTACATTAAGTTTAACTCTATTATATCAAATGTATATTATATTTATTTCTGTACCTCGGCCTGGGACTGCTTATTCAGATATTGCAAAACAATGTAGAATATTTATGTTTCATGATTACTTTAACATTTGTTTCTTACTTTGTACTAATTTTTATTCTCAGCTATCCTGAAAAATGTATCATTTCAATTAATTTATATTATTACAATTTATAATATGCATTCATTGTATTTTCATTGTCTTGTAAACGGAAAAAATTTATCCGTGAAGAAGTCACGAACTTGTAGCTAGGTCTCGGATACGAGATAAAAAAATGAAACATTAAATCCTTATTTCTATGAGAAATATATGGATAAATTTCGAAGTTTCTTACGAACAGTTCGAATTTCCTACGAACAGTTCCTGAAAATTTCAGACTGAAATAAAAAGAGGAAAAATTTTATTGGTGCGATTTAATTTTATATTAATTTATAAATTCGCCAACTCAGAAGATTCGAACCTCAAACACTGCTGACTCACCAGTTTCTAAACATAAACCAGGAGTGCGTAAACACACGCAGCCATCGAGGCCAAACAAAATAGGTATTATAAAACTTCTAGCCACTCATCCGACGAGCTCGAGGCACACATACGAGCGCACACACGCACTGCGCGTGTGTGCGTGGGCCACGTACAGGGAGACTTAGTTTCGAGTTCCCAGATTTGTCGGGCAAGCTCGTGAGTGCCCTGAGAATCTTTTCCCAATCACTCGTAATATTTTTGTAATTATTCACGTAAAAAAAAAGTGATGAACCGTTTTAGAATTTTCACATCGAGTTCGTCAATCTTTCTCAAAGTTCGCAGGTTATTTACGAAAATACATAAATATTCGATGAATTTTTCTCATATCCGAGACCTAGCTACTAGTTGGTGACTTTTTTACGGATAAATTTTTTCCGTGTAGCTTGTGTCGCTTGTCTAATAATTTAATTTTTTCAAATTTCAATGCTATTTTTTACGATCAAAACAAAAACTACGCGTCCTATTAAAAAATGATTAATAAAAAATTTGTAGATCTATTTTGGGTGAACAACTTTTGCCTATTCATTTTTTTTCGTAGCTTGTGTCGTTTGTCAAAAATTTATTTTTTGAATTTTGAATGTTAGTTTTTAAGATTGAAAAAAATTACGCGTCCCATCAACAAATAATTAATTACAAATTTGTAGCACTTTTTTGGGTGTACAACTTTTGTCTACTAATTTTTTTTCCTAGCTTGTGTCGTTTGTCAAAAATTTAATTTATTTTAAGTTTTTACGATTAAAACAAAACCTACGAGTCCTATGAAAAATTAAATGATCACAAATTTGTAGGTCTTTTTGGATGAACAACTTTTGTCAATTAATTTTCTTTTCAAACCTTGTGTCGTTTTTTCAACAAATTTTATTTTTTATTTTTAATGTTATTTTTAAGATTCAAGCAAAAAATACGCGGCCCACTAAAAAATGATTCATAACAAATTTGTAGATCTTTTTTGGGTGAACAAATTTTGTCCCTTCATTCTTTTCGTAGCTTGTGTCGTTTGTTCAAAAATGTAATTTTTCATTATTAATGTCATTTTTTACAATGAAAACAAAACCTACGCGTCCTATAAAAAATGAATTATAACCAATTTGTAGGTCGCTTTTGGATGAGCAACTCTTGCCTATCAATTTTTTTCGAGCCTTATGTCGTTTTTCGAAAAAACTTTATTTTTTATTTTTAATGTTATTTTTACGATTAAAACAAAAACTACGCGTCCTATAAAAAAATGAATTATAACAAATTTGTAGGTCTTTTTGGATGAACAACTTTTGTATATTAATTTTTTTTTCGTATCTTGTGTCGTTCGTCCAAAAATGTAATTTTTATTGATAATGTTATTTTTTACGATTAAAACAAAAACTACGCGTCCCATCAAAAAATTGTTCACAACTAATTTGTAGATCTTTTTTGGGTGAACAAATTTTGTTCATTAATGTTTTTCGAACCTTGTATCATTTTTCCAAAAAATTTTATTTATCTTTTTTAATGTTGTTTTTTACGATTAACACAAAAACAACGCGTCCCATCAAAAAATTATTCATAACAAATTTGTAGATCTTTTTTGGGTGAACAAGTTTTGTCGCTTCATTCTTATCGTAGCTTGTACCGTTTGTTCAAAAATTCAATTTTTTATTATTAATGTTATTTTTTACAATTAAAACAAAACCTACGCGTCCTATAAAAAAATTATTTATAACAAATTTGTAGCTCTTAGTTGGGGTGAACAACTTTTTTCTATTATTTTTTTTCGTAGCTTGTGTCGTTTGTCCAAAAATATTTTTTTTTTCAAATGTTATTTTTAAGATTAAAACAACAACTACGAGTCCCAGCAAAAAAGATTAATAAAAAATTTGTAGATCTTTTTTGGGGTTCACAATTTTTGTTTGTTCACCTTTTTTCATAGCTTATGTCGTTTGTCCAAAAATTGTTTCTTTTATTTTTAATATGGTTCTTTGGAAATTGGTTAATTTTATGTGTTGGGATTCGAACTAAATAATATTTTGGATACCTCTAGGCTATATAAGATTGTATTCTGCCTGGTTCGGATCTCTAAGGGTGAGTAATTACTAATTTGAAGGGAAGCTCGGGGGAGTTATAATGTCATTGAAATTGTAGAGTAGTAATATATTTGCTCTATGAATTTATTTTTAGAAGACATTTTTTTGTAATTGCAAAAATGTAGGACCATGGAAGCGTTCCTTAGTATCTTTTTAAGTTATACAGTGTAATCGAACAAAAGCCGCATTAAAAAAAAAAGTTTCAGTATTGGAAGCGTTTTTTGTTTGTTTGATATTTTGATATTATAATACAGTGTAGGTACAAACGTAGCTGTAAGGGTTGTAAAGAAGAATGTTTCGAAAAATATTCCTAAATAAATCACACTTCAAAATAATAAATCATTTTGAATTCTGCAATCTGTTAATTCCCTTTATTTGCATACAAAAATGTCCATTTCGCGATTGTACGAGACTATCCGGAAGGTAGGAATTAATTGCGATTTACTTCCTTCATATAGGTACTGCTGGGTTTCAAATTTTCAATGGAACTATCGTTTACGCCCAACGATCCATTCTAACCCATCGCTTCTCCTATTCTGGAGTTGGAGGTGGGGATTATTGCAAATATAACAGCGTTTTCAATTCGCAACTGAAATTGCATGTTTCTCTGAAATGCAAAAGCTTCGGTGCTGGATTAACCAATAGTCCAAGGTAGGTCATGGCCTGGGGGCCCCGCGGATTTAAAAATTTCTAGGCCTATGTTACTTTTTCTTTAAAAAACCCGTGTGGAAAAATTTCGTGGCAGTCTTGAATCATGCTAAAGCCAGTATAGTTTTTCTCAAGCCTGTCTATTCACGCAATACTAGCCTGGCGCTACACTGGCGCTGTCTAGTTTTGCTACGTGTTTGATTCAAACCTTTCTGCTGTCTAGTCCCAGTCTTGGCGCTATCTAGGAGTTCGTTACGAATTTGAATATATAAATATTGTCCAGATTCTATCTAGTTTCTAGATAGAATCACGGTTTGGACTTAAACAAAAGTTACAGAGGTGAATTCAGAAAAAAATCATTTTTGAATAAAAGATTTAGGAAATATCAAATATTATTATAAATGAATAATTTAATTTATTTTAATTATTTATTGATTGCGTAAATGATAATTAAGCCTAACGTATTAATTATTTGAAATACAATCATACAAACTTTATTTTTTTCAATGATTTATTCACACATCAAGCACCTTCAATGTTTAAAAATTGTTCATGTTTTATTGAAATTAGGATGTAATGAATTGAAATTCATATCCGACAAAAATTTAAAAAAATTCAACTTTTAGATGCACACTGTAAAAAAATCTTTTGTGATATTTACAATTAGATTGTAATTT
>CAKNYM010052696.1:104453-178940 GCA_932195095.1 Andricus curvator | reverse complement strand
TAGATGTACCTTTACATGTACCAAACATTCTGTAATCTAAAATAAATGTTATCTCTGAAAAAAACGCATTTGAAAAAAACCTCGGCTGGACCAGACTCCCCCCTTAACACTAAGAGAGTAAGCGCGCTTTTCCTATTTATCAGTCTAAATAATAGACCAGTTATTTTGTAGCCTTTTGTGCACGCTTCATTTATATGACGCATAAATGTAAGTTTATTATCTAGTATTACACCTAGGTATTTGACAAATTTTTTCTGAGTTATTTCTACATTATCCAAATTAATGTCAAGATCATCCTCATTCTCTTCTGATTTTCTAGTAAATATTATGAATTCAGTCTTAGTTGCATTTATTTTAATGATCCACTTGTGATAATATTTGATTAGTTTATGAATATGTATTTGCAAGTAATCTACTGCCTTATACTTTTTCCATGAGGAAGCATACACCGCTGTGTCATCAGCGAATATTGCTATGTTCGTATCTTTATTTTTAACGATATCGTTGATGTAAAATAAAAATAAAGTGGGTCCCAGAATCGAACCCTGTAGAACACCTGCTACTATATCTTGCAAATCGGATTTCTTATTATTACATAATACTGAAAATTTTCTACTACTCAGATAGCTTATGATAAGTTTAACAATATACGTAGGTACACTTAGTTTGTTAAGTTTGTAAATAATCCCTCTGTGCCAGACGGTATCAAAAGCTTTTTCAATATCTAAAAATACTGTTGCGGTTGATTTGTTTATGTTAAAATTTGTGCTAATATGATTTGTGAGACGAACCAACTTTTGGACGGTGCTATGTTTTTCTCTAAAGCCGAATTGTTCATCCATTAAGATTTTCTTTGTATTTTCGAATTTCTTGAGACGGTAGAGAATTACTATTTCAAAAATCTTCCTCAGAGTGGGCAATAGGCTGATAGGTCTGTAATTTTGAGGGATTAATTTATTTTTATCCGGTTTTTGGAATGCGAGCACGTTTGCTATTTTCCATCTATTTGGGAAATACGAGTTTTTAAAGCATGAATTGAAGATGTAAGTTAATGGGACAATAGCTTTCTTTGGCAAATTTTTTAACACTAGGTCTTGTATACCATCGGGCCCAGGGGCTTTCCTTGCCGTAGTTCGTTTGATTGCTTTCTTAATTTCAGAGGGTGATGTGAACTCTATCGAATCTATTTCTAAATCAGTCTCAAGGATTTCCCTTAAACTATCATTAACTAATCTTTCAGTTTTCCTGTCTCCCATATTTTCGGTGAGATGATGCACTTTCTCAAAATTTTCAGCCAACGCATTTGCCTTATCTACATCGCTGTATATGAGACCCGTGGAGTTTTATAATTTTTTCAGGGTTAGGCTTGGAAAAGTATTTGGCGGTTCTCCATAAGGAATTATCTTCAATTTTCAAATTTTGCAGTTTATTATCCCAATTTCTATCACTAAATTTTGTAGTTTCTGCGTTTATTAAGTTTTTGAGTGTGTTTTTAATTATTTTAAATTGTAGTATGCCAGTTCTTTGGTGTACTTTGCGAATTTTATTTCTTTCCGTTATAAGATCTATTATGTTTTCGGGCAAGGGAGTCTTTGCTGGTTCTAGTTTTAATTTAGGGATAGCAGTAGCTATGGCATTTGCTATTAGTGAAGTTAGAGCGTGTACAGTATCATTTATTGCTGTATGTGTAGGTAGATTGGGAACGATGGTAATATTATCGTTTATGTAACTCCGAAATTTATTCCAGTCTGCGTTTTTATAATTCAAAAAAGTTCTTTCTTCAGCTTCATGTGTAGAGTCAGTAAGTGATACTATTATCGGTTAGTGGTCTGAGTTTAGTTCGTTCAGTGTATCAATTGTTACGTGTTCAGTTATATTTTTCAAAATACCTATATCAACTGTGCTGGGAAGGCGGTTGTGCATATAGGGATAGAGAGTTGGTGTGTCTGAGGCTACAATTTTCAAGTGATTTTTGACTATATAGTTGTAAATTGTTTTACCATTTCTATTGCTATTTCTGCAATTCCAGTGACTGTGTTTCGCATTCAAGTCCCCCAAAGCTAATATTTTATTTTGATTTTTGAATATTTCATCAATATCACTGTTTTGCAGTTTTTGTGAAGGCACATAAATTGTTGTTAGAATGATATTATTTTGTAGGTTTAATTCCTATAGCCTCAGCTACTGTGGTATTATATTCAATTTCTGTACAAGTGATATTTTGTTTGACATGTATAGCAACTCCACCCCCTGAATTGGGACTATCTCTATCTTTTCTATAAGTTTTATACCCTGGTGTGTTGAAGTTATGTTTAGTTTTTAGTTTTGTTTCATTTATCATGAAAATATCTATATTATGGTTATTAGGAAAGTGGCTCATCTCACATTGTTGGTGCAGAATGCCGTTTGCATTCCAATGGGCTACAAGTAAATTATTCTTATTTTGCATTTCCAAATCGTAACATATACTCAGAGAATATCATTGCTTGTTGTATTTCATCGTCGGTTTTGTCGAGTTCATGGACGAGACCTTACTGAGTTAGTTTCAACTCGCCTCGAGGCCTTTATAGAAACTGTCGACTGGAGGGGATAGACATTAGCGACAAAGTCAGTGCTTGTCTCGCGTCCGTGCTCGCGTCAAAGATTGATTCTGGCAAAGATAGGACATTCTACAATCTAGATACGGCATGTGGTGGGGACGGCCGAAATATACATCTATACCATGATCCAACGAGATGGATATATATACCATGTTTCCCGAGAGAAGGTCCTCCAGACGCGCATGGGGGTTGTGATTTCTCGATGGAGGAGTGTCCTTACCCTTTTTTTTACACGCAGTTTCTTCATTTCTCTTGTCATTGGTTCCTTGGTCCGAGTTGAATAATTATTACTTTCCTTGGGTTTCTTTCTCAAATTTTTCGGAAGATTTTTACCAGATGTTAGCCATAAAAGAAGAGGACCTCACCGCGTGTAAGTCTCGAGTTACAGGGGACAACGGAAAATGGACAAAAATTAAGAAGAATTTTCGTTAAAAATGTAACTGTTTTGTTGAGCATTCATCCTTTGGGAATGAAAGTTCATCTTTTGGTAGAATAAATTCATATTTTCTGGTTGAAAGTTAATTTTTTTTATTGGAAAGTCTACTATTATATTTTTGGTCCAGAATTCATCTTCTTTGGTTAAAAGTAATACTGTTTTGTTGAAAATTCCACTATTTTATTCAAAAGTCTTGTTTTTGGTTGAAAATTCATCTTTCTTGGTTAAAACGAAGATATTTTTAAAAATTCAACTGTCTTTTAAACAATTCCTCTTTTTGGCTTGAAAATTTAACAGTTTTTTTGATCAAGTTTAATCTGTTTTCATTGAAAATCCGACCCTTGGGTTCAAAAATCAACTATTTCTTTGAAAATTTAATTATCTTGGAAATTCATCGTCTTTTGGTAGAAAATTCAAATATTTTGTTGAACATTTGTCTTCTTAGATAGAAATTTCGTCCTTTTGGATTGAAGATTCATCTTTTTGGTTGAAGCAACGACAGGTTTGAAGGTTCAACTGTCCTCTAAAAAAATCGTCTTTTTGGCTTAAAACTACAACTATTCGGTTGAAAATGTAACTGTTTTCTGTTGAAGTCTAATTTTTTTTATTTCAAAATTTGACCGTGCATTTGGTTAAAAATTTAACTATTTGTTTGAAAACTTAATTATCTTGATGGAAATTCAACCTCCTTTCGTCGAAAATTCACATGTATTATTGAATATTTGTTTTTCTGGCTTGAAAATTCAACTTCCGTGGATGAAAATTCATCTTTTTTGGTTGAATCAAAGACAGACACTTGATCTTCTAAACAATTCGTCTTTTTGGCGTAAAAATGAAACTATTAGGTGGGAAATGGAACTATTTTTTTGTTACAGTTTAATCTTTTTTTTTTGAAAATTCGACCATTTGGTTGGAAATTCATCTTCCTAGATCAAAAATGCAACTATTTGGTTAAAAATTAATCTATTTTGTTGCAAATTCAACAACTTTGTTAAAGAGCCATCTTTTTTGTTCCAAAAATCAACTGTTCTGTTGAGCATTCGTCTTTTTGGATAGAACATTCATCGTCTGGGACTTGCTCTGGGATTAAAAAGTCATATTTTTTGGTTGAAAATTCAACTGCCCTCTAAAAAAATTCCTATTTTTAGCTTAAAAATTGAACTATTCATTTAGAAATGAAATTGTAAGTTAAAAATTTTAATATTTCGTTAAAAATTCAACTTTTTGTTGAAAATTCATCTTCTTTGGTTGAAAATTCAACTGTTTGGTTGAAAATGCTGCAATATATTTCGACTTGAAATCTTTGAACGTCATTTCATTTCATGTATTCCCTAAAATGCTCTAAAAATGTATTGGAATGCCTTAAAATCTTTTAAATATCATTGATATCCTAGATACCTTTTTAAATTATCCTTTGAATTTTTCTAAAATCCTACAAAATTCTTTGAAAACCCTTAAAAATCCTTTGAAATCCCTTAATATTTATAAAATCCTGCAAAACATCTACAAACCTGTAATATCTTTCAAAATTCCTGCAACAATCATGGAATATTAAAAACATTTAGAATTCCCGTAAAATCCTATAAAATCTGATAAAGCCCCATGAAATCCGTTGAAACCTACTGAAATCTTTTGAATCCCCTTGAAATCTTCTGAAATATCTGGAAATCTCTTCAATTGTATTAATCCCTTGAAATCCGAGTTGAAATCTACAGAAATTCCTTATAATCTTATAAAATCTTTCAATTTCTTTTGTAATCCTATGAATCCTTCAAATGTTGTAAAATTACTGGAAATTTCGTAAATATCGAATTCCTATAAAATCATTTTAAATTCCTTACAAGTTTTTGAATTTCCTGGAATTTTCTATAATCCTACAAAATTCTTTAGAAGCTCATGAAATTCTTCGGTGTCTTTTAAAATACACTATATTCTTTCAAATCCTTTGAAATATTTAAAATCCTCTGAAATCACATAAACTCTGATAAAATGTGAAATCCCTTGAAATCTTTTTAAATACCCTTAGAGCTTTGAAATCTCTTCGAATCCGCTGAAATCTATTAAAATCCCTTTAAATCGGTGGAAATCTTTAAAATCTTTTGATATCTTTAGAGTCTTTGGAGATGCTATAAAATGATGTAGGTTTGGTAAAATCCCGACAAATACCTTGAAATAAATACTTTGAAACTTTTTGAAATCTTTGTAATTTTCTCAAATCCCTTGGAATATTTTTAAATAATCTAAAAGCATTCGAACCCTATAAAAAACCCCTTTGAAATCTCTTGAAATTTTTTTAAATGTTTAAAATCCCTTCAAATCTTTAAATTTCGATTTTCGAGATGGGGGGTACCTTATTTCAGTCAACCTAGCGAATCATTTGGAAAGGAAAGTCGAGGGGTAAACAACTGCTTATCTGCTAGACTGCTCGGTTATCCGAACTGGTATACCGGCGTAATTCCGGGTAAATATACCATTAATTAATTCATGTAATTAATTAATTCAGTAATTCAGTATAATGCGGTTAGTCCAGTATAATCCGGCGTAATCCAGGTAATTCGTTGTAATTGACATTTGTAATCCAAATAGTTTTGAACTAATTTATCGAAAACTTGTTGTTCTTTTGGTATAAAATTAATTTTATTATCTGAAAATTTAATTTCCATTTTTGGTTCAAAATCGATCTATTTTAGTTCAAAATGCATATATATCATGTTGAAAACTCTTGTTTTTTGGTAGAAAATTAATTTTCTTCTTTGAAAATTCATGTTTATGTTAGATAATTTATTTTTTTGTTGTTGAAAATTTAACGATATTGTTGTAAATTCGTTTTCTTAATTGCAAACATTTTTTTTTTACTAAAATTTTAACGGTTCCATTTGTAGTTGAAAATTTCTCTTTTATAGTTAAAAATATAACTATTTGATTGAAAGTTGAATTACTGTAATACAAATTTCGTTTTCTGAATTTCGTTTTTTTTTTTAAATCAAATATATGAGTGTTCAATTTTTGATTAAGCACTAATTTTTTCTAGTTGAAAATTTAACTATTTAATTGAAAATTGATGTATTTTATTAAAAATTAGTATTTTTGGTAGAAACTTAATCCTTTTGCTTGAAAGTTCATCTTTTTACTTGAAAATTGAAGTATTTTGTTAAAAATGTTTTTTTTTGCGGTGAAAGTTCAGTTTTCTAAATGAAAATGTAACTTCTATTTTTATTAAAAAATTGATGCTTTTTAGTTAAAAATTCGGTTTTTTTCTTAGAAAATTAATCTTCTTCGTTAAAAATTCATGTTTTTAGTTGAAAGTTATCTACATTGTTAAAAATCAAATCATTTTGTTAAGAAGTATCCTTTTTGGCTGATGAGTCAACTGTTTTGTTGAAAATTCGTCTTTTTGGTTGATTATTTGACTCTTTTTCGAAAATTCTTATTTTTTTGGTTAACTTCAACTGTTTTTGATTTCTATTACACTTTTTGTTTAGAACCCATCTTTTTCGGTTAAAAATTAATGTACTTTGTAGAACATTCAACAATTTTATTAAAAAATAATTTTTTTGCTTTAGGATTCTTCACTTGAAGTGAAAGTGCATCTTTTTGGTCGAAAATTCAATTAGTTTGTTGAAAATGGAACGGTTTCGTTGAAAATTAATTTTTTAACTTAGAAATTAAGTATTCCATTTTTGGTTCAAAATTGAACTTGTTTTTATTACAAATTCAAGTACTTGCTTGAAATTTCATGTATTTTTTTGAAAATTCGTCTTTTTCGGTCAAAAAATTGATCTTCTTGGTTGAAACTTGTAATATTTGGTTGAAAGTTCATCTATTTTGTTGAAAATTTAACAATGTCGTTCATAAGTAATCCTTCTCGGTTGAAAACTCGCGAGAGTCTAGTTTAGGCTGAGACGGTGAGCCTCATACAACTTAAATTTAAACTTCTTACTCAACGCCACTTCTTTGCAAGATTTACTTCTCTGATGTTGCCCGAATATTTTAGGTGAAAGATGAAAAAAATCGATCGAGCTCTTTTTTTGAAAATTCCAATTTTAATTCTTTAATTTTGTTTGTAATACCAAATTTTAATAATGTTTACGCTGTAATACATACAATATGTAGTAAAAAAGTTCCTATAAACTTTTGTGTTAAACGAAAACTGGAGATTTTTTGTCTATAAGATTATTGAAAATTCTTACTCAACAAAAACTCTCTGCAGGGGTTTTTTGTCCCCAAGATTATTGAAAATTCTTACTCAATAAAAACTCTCTGCAGGATTCAGTTATCTGGCATTGTCCAGATATTTTGTATCATGAAGGGAACAAATCGATCGAGCCTTTTTTTTTGAAAATTCAAATTTTGGTTTTTCGAGATGCTTTTTCTTGTGATACCAATTTTTTATTATACGTACGCTCTTAAGTATATAATAAGCAAAATATACAAAAACCTCTACAGAAGACCCAGTTTTTGTTTGACACAAAAGTTTATAGAAACTTTTTTACTACATATTCTATATATAAAAGCGTACATAAAATAACAATTTTTTATCACCAAAAAAAAAACGTCTTGTTTTTAAGCACTTTTTTTTAAGCGATCTTGAGTTTTCGACTAGGTTTTACGTATAATAATAAAAGGTTTGATCTTTTTGTTTGAGCAATTATGAACTAATGTGATTCAAACTTTCTACAGTTTAGCCGGCATTTCTTTTTGTGAGGAACCTCAGGTTGGTGACTTGACCGGGAATCCGGGAATGACCGGGAACTTTATTGACCTGCCAAAAACCGGGATTTAATTTAAAAACCGTGAATTTACTTCTAATCGCAGAAAAATTCAAGTTTTTATTATTTTTCATAAGTCATCATAATTTATTATTGAATTTTTATTATTTTCCCTTATAAGAAAAACCTTATGCAATTTTTTGATCTGTGAGATTTTTTTCGCTGACTTAAGTTTGATAATCGAACGGATGATATTTTGAACACACAGAACGAATCATTTTCTCAATTAAAAAAAAAAATTGATTTATCACGTTTTATTCTCCTACTCCTAATTTATCCTGACTTGGAACAGGGAAATTTAGAAAATAGTTATCGTTTTTATTTTAGGGCAGGGAGTATATAATTTCACTTGGATCAGGGAATTTTTGACGTGGAACGGGAATTTAAAAAAAAAATACAATTCGGATTTAGAACAAAGGAATTTAAAAAAATCCCTATTCCAAGTCAAAATTTATCACAATTCGAAAGTTCCCTCTTCCAAATTTTAAATAAAGAAAGTACTTGAAGTAGTTCTTAGAGTAGAAGTAGTATTTCAAATAAGACATATTGTTGAATTATAATAGAAAATTTTGTTACATTGTTCGTATCTTTTTTTGGTTGAAGAATCATCATTTTAATTGAAAATTCATCTCTGGTTGGAAATGTAATTACTTTGTTGAAAATCAATTATTTTAACTAAAAATTTAACTATTCCCGTAGAAAATTTAACTATTTTGCTGAAAATTCATTTTTTGTTATTGCTAAGAATTAGATTTTCAGCATAAAATGTAACCATTCTATTTTTAGTTAAAAGTGTATCTTGTTTGGTCAAAAATTCAACTATTTGGTTCAAAATTGATATTTTTTATTTAGAAATTGAACAAGTTGTTTCAAAATGTATGTACTTTGTGAAAAATTCAACTTTTTTTGTAGAAAATTAATCTTTATGGTTGAAAATTCATCTTTTTGGATTTTGGTATAAAGTTTGCAAGTTAATTTTCTTGTTTAAAAATTCAAGTATACCAGTTACATATTCATCTTTTGAATTGAAAATTCATCTTTTACGGTGTAAATAAAACTATGTACTTGGTTGTAAGTTGAACTCTTTTGTTAAAAATAAATTTTTTTGGTTAAAGATTCATCATTTTAAGTGAAAATTCATCTCTGGTTGAGAATTTAACTACTTTTTGGAAATTAATTTTTTAAACTAAAAATGCAACTATTTCAGTGAAAAATTTAACTACTTTGCTGAAAACCCGTTTTTTTGTTTGTTAAGAATTACATTTTTAACAGAAAATTTAACCATTCTATGTTTGGTTGAAAACGTATCTTTTTTGGATGAAAATTCATCTATTTGGTTGAAAATAGATATTTTTTATGTAGAAATTAAACCAGTTGTTTGAAAATGTGTGTACTTTGTGAAAAATTCGCCTTCTTTTGTAGAAAATTAATCTTTATGGTTAAAAATACATCTTTTAAAAATTCATCACTTTAGTTGAAAATTGATCTTTGCTTGTTCAAAATTCAACAATTTGAATGAAAATTTGTCTTTTTAATTTAAAATTAAACTATTTCGTTGAAAATCCACATATTTTGTTAGAAATCGATTTTTGTGGCAGGAAATTATCTTTTTCATTGCAAGTTAATCTTCTTGTTTAAAAAATCTTCTTAACGGTTTAAAAAGTCAAGTATTCCAGTTAAATATTTCTCATTTTAGTTGACAATTCATCTTTTAGGTTGGAAATAAAATTACTTGGTTGAAAGTTAAACTCTTTTGTTGAAAATTAATTTTTTGGTTGAAGATTCATCATTTTAATTGAAAGTTCATTTCTTTGGTTGAATATGAGCTATTTGATTGCAAACTTGTTTTTTCTTTGTATGAAAAGGAACTTTATTGTCTAAAGTTTAACTATTTTGTTGAAAATTTGTTTTTTTTTTTGGTTGAAAATTACTTTTTTTTTGAACTGAAAATGTAACTATTATTCCAGTTGAATATTCCATAATTTCAGATAAAAATTTATCGCTCTGATTGAACATTCATTTTTTGACTAAAAATGGAATTATTCAATTTTTGGTTGAAAAACGATATTTTTTAGTTGAAAATTCATCTTTTTTTTGTAGAAATTAATCTTCTCGTTTGAAAAATCATCTCTTTGGTCAAAAATTCAGCTATTCTATTAGTTCAAGATTCATCATTTTAGTTGCAAATTCATCTTTCTATTTTAAAACTCAACTATTCCAGTTAAAGATGTACAATTTCAGTTGAAAATTCACCACTTTCTTTGGAAATGTAAGTATTTTTTTGAAATTTTTTTCGTTTTTTTGTTGTTGTTGAAAGTTAGCTTTTTTTGTGGAAAGTAATTTTTTAACTAAAATTTAACTTATTCTAATTGAATATTCCATAGTTTTAGTTGAGAATTCATCTGTTTGGTTGAACATTATTTTTTTAACTTAAAATTCAATTATTGAAGTTTTGGTTAACAATTGATCTTTTTCAGTAAAAATTAATTTGTTGTTGCAAATTTATTGCAGGTCTCGGACTATTGCCACTATTTGACACTTTCTTGAGCGATTACACTATTTTGCTACTATTTGGAAAAAAGTCACACTAAATACACTATTTTCTCACAATTATCCACTAATGCGGACGATTTGCGGGTTGGGTGGGAAGGGGGGATTGGTAAATCTTACATTTTTTTATGAATTAACGAAGTACTTCCACTTCTAACCAAGTAGCTGAATTTTCAACAAAAGAGATGAATTCTAAACCAAAAATGCAATAGTTGATATTTCAACAAACAAACAAAATTTCATTTTAAATCAAAAACACTGAAATTGAACCAAAAAAGACGAATTTCCAACAAAATGGTTGAATGCTCGAACCAACACAGATAAATTTTCAACCAAACTGTTGCATTTTTAATTTAAAAAAATGAACTTTCCACCAGAAGAGATGAATTTTCATATAAAAATGACGAGGTTTCAAACAAGAAAATTAATTTTCTACAAAAAAAGATGCAGTGTCAATAAAATACATACATTTTTCGCTTTAATTTTGAACGAAAAGGATTAATTTTCGATAAAGAAACCGAACTTTCTACAAAAAAGTTTAATTTGGTATCAAATAGTTGAATTTTCAACCGGAGAATATGAATTTTCAACAAAAAAGTTAATTTGGACCAAAAAAGATTAATTTTTATCCAGACAGTTTTATTCATACCCAAAAAAGATCAAATTTCTACAGGAAAAGATTAATTTTAAAGCCAAGGGACGAATTTTGAACATAATAGTTCAATATTCAACCAAAGGAGATTAATTTTTAATCAAAAAGTTGCATTTTGAACCAAAAAAATCAGCTTTCTACAAAATAGTTGAATTCTCAGAAAAAAAATTTAACAAAATAGTTGAAGTTTCAACCAAGAAGATTACATTTGTACCAGAAAAGACTTTTCAACGAAAACGTTCATTTTCAACAAAATAGTTAAATTTTCAGTTTGAAACATTAATTTTTAAGAACAAGAAAAATGAACTTTTAACTAAAATGATGAATCTTGAAACAAAAAACTGAACTTTAAAAAAAATAGTTGAACTTTCAACAAAAATATCATAGTCGATATTTCAACCAAAATAGGTAGTTGAATTTTCAACCAAGAACATTAATTTTCTACCAGAAACATTTTTTTTAACAACTTACATACATGTTTAACTAAATAATTTGGACAAGGGATGTGTCGTTCGTACAAATTGTATTTGAATAATTTTTAGTTTATATTATTTTCGTTTCTGAGTATTTGTACATTAAATAGTTGAGTTTTTAAAGTAAAAAAATGTCAAATTTGAACGAAATATGTAGTTGAATTTTTTACCAAATTTTGGTATTTTCAACCCAAGAATATGAATTTTCAAAAAAAGTTGATTTTCAACCTAAAAACACGAATTTTCAACGAAAAATGTAATAGTTGATATTCCAACAAACAAACAAAAAAACATTTTAATTTATAATAAAAAAAGTTGCATTTAGCCAAAAAAATTTTGAAAAAATAAACAAATAATCAACCAAAAAGACTAATTTTCAATCAATCAGTTGAATTTTTCAACCAAAAGATACATTTGTAAAAAAATTGTAATAGTTGATATTTCAACCAAGAAAAGATTTTAATTTGAAATAAAAAATATTTGGATTGTACCAAAAAGGACGAAGTTCCAACAAAATTAATTTTATACCAAAAAGGATGATTCCTCAACAAAATAAAAAAGTTTAAAACAAATAGTTGAATTTTCTACTACGACTACTATTTTGAACAAAAAATTAATTTTCAAGCAATCAGTTGAATTTTCAACACGAAATTATGGATTTTCGACAAAAAAGCTCGGTTTTAACCAAACAGTAACATTTTTCACGGAAATAGTTTAATTTTCAATCCAAAAAGATGAATTTTCAACAAAACAGGTATATTTTTAACCAAAGACAGGAACTTTTAAGTAATACGATGAAAGTCAACAAAAGAAGTAATGTTTAACAATGTAGTTGAACTTTTAATCAAATAGTTGAACTTTCAAGTAAAAAACATTTTTCAGCCAACAAAAAAAAAATTCAACCAAATTGTCGATTTTTTAAGCAAACAGTTCAATTTTCTACCAAATTATTGAATTTTTGAGCTGATTTTCAAACAAAAAGTTAATTTTCAACCGAAATACAGCATTTTTGAACCAGTTTTATTTTTGTGTAGAAAAGGTGAAATTTCGACAGAAAGAGATTAATTTTCAAACAAAAAAGATGAATGTTGAATAAAATAGTTAAATTATCAACCAAAAAAAATTTGTTGGTCAAGAAATAAAAAAATGGAAATCAAATTGTTTAATTCTCAAGCCAAAAATACAAATTTTCAACAAAATAGTTGAATTTTAACCAATCACTTGAATTTTCAGTTAAAAAAATTTATTCTTACAACAGCAAAAAGCTAATTTTCAACTAAAATCATGAATCTTCAACCCAAAAAACTAACTTTTTAGAAAGTAATTCAACCTTCGGCCCACATATTGAATTTTCTACCTGAAAGATGAATTTTTAACGAAAAATGTAATATTTGATATTTTAACAAGAAAAGTTTTAATTTAAAATAAAAAACAGTTTCATTTAACAAACAAAAAATGAATTTTTAACAAAAATACTTGAATCCTTCACTGAAACAGATCAATTTTCAAACAAATAGTTGCATTTTTGACCAAAAAATTGATTTTTACAAAAAAACGCATTTTCAATAAAATAGTTAACATTTTCACCAAATTCTTGAATTTTTGAGCCGAAAATTCGAATTTTTTTTACAAAACAGGTGCTTTTTTAACAAAAAAGTTCAGTTTAAGCAGAAACAGATTAACTTTCAACCAAACAGTTGCATTTTTAACAAAAAAATTGATTTTCTACTAAAAAAACGAATTTCAAATTAAATAGTTAAAATTTCTACCAAATTATTAAATTTTCGAGCCGAAAATTCGAATTTTTTTACAAAACAGGTGATTTTTCAAGAAAAACATTCATTTTAAGCAGAAACAGAATAATTTTCAATCAGTTTTATTTTTAACCCAAAAATTGATTTTCTGCCAAAAAAAGACGAATTTTTAATGAAATAGTTAAAATTTCTACCAAATTATTCAATTTCTGAGACGAAAATTCGATTTTTTTTACAAAACAGGTGCTTTTCAAACAAAAGATTCATTTTAAGCAGAAACAGTTGAATTTGCAATCAAACAGTTGCATTTTTAACCAAAAAATTGATTTTCTAGCAAAAAAAAATGAATTTTCAAGTAAAAAGTTAAAATTTCTATTTTCAAACCAAAAAGATTAATGTTTAACAAAATAGTTGAAGTTTTAATAACGAAATTTTCTAGTCAGGAAAGAAAAGAAATGTTAATCAAATTCTTCAATTTTCAAGCCAAAAGACGAATTGTCAAGGAAGCACTTGAATTTCAACCAAGAAGTATGATTTTTTAACCAAATTGTTGCATTTTCAACCAAATAATTCATTTTTGATCCAAATAATAAACATTTTAACCAAAAAAAAAAATGAATTCTTATTTTAAAAATTTAGTAGTATGGCAACGGCCATACCACGCTGGAAACACCAGTTCCCGTTAGATCACTGAAGTTAAGCAGTTTTGGGCGCGGTTAGTACTTGGATGGGTGACCGTCTGATACTACTGCGTTGCTGTTGGCGGCCGTGGGTGTGGTGAGCCCACACTTGTAGTTATTTACTACAAGAAACTATCCACCTAGAAACACTACCCGAATCGGGTAGTGTCACGCTTACCCCTAGAGGCTCGCCGAAAGGGAAATAGCTTATGGTATAGAATAGTAGTAGACTTTTTAACCGAAAAGAATGAACTGACAACCTTGACACTGTTTTTTAAATTTGTGACACTATCTACACTATTTTTTATTTGTGAAGTGAGTCCGAGTTTTCAAGCAGCTTTCGATTTTGGGCCAGCGCAAATTCGACGACGAGAATATTACCGGACATATCGAATTTTTGAATGACAGACTCCAGGCATCAGTGCGAGACCTCAGGTCCTACGATGATTTTTCTACAGAAGTGAAATCCGGTCGCCTCGAATGGTTTCAATTCTGGCGGGAAAATGTCAGTCGTCTGAACGAAAGGAAGTACGAGGTGCGTCGAATTCTGGTTCATTTACTCGAAACTAGCAAAGATCCTCTTGTTCTCAGTGTTGCGAGTTTCGACATCGAAGAATATGTTCGACACTATCCACGTGGCAAGCAGTCAGCAAAAAATACATTATTAAATCACTTTTTAATATTAAGTTTAAACAAATTTTGAAACAATAATTAACAATTTCCAATTGAAAACGTTTGAAATTTGAAAAAATTATATTGAACGATTTTTAATTGGAAGCGTTCCAAATCAAACAATTTTAGATTATAATTTGTATAATTTTTAAATAAAAGCATTGAAGGTCGACAAATTTGTGATTAAAAAGTTTTAAATCAGAAAGTCAGAAATTAAAAAATGTAAGACTAAAATTGATTCAGAGCGTGAAAATTGAACCATTTTTTTGTAATTCAAGAATCTCGAAATTAAATGATGTCAGATTAAAATTTAGATAATAGGACAATTTCAAGACTTTAAAATTTTTTGAATGAATTTTGAAAATTGGATCGTTTTAAATATAAAGAAATTGAAACTGTATTACTTCTAATTAAAATCGTTCCAAATTTTCACCATGAAGTTTCACATGTATTTCCCAGAAGGAAAAAAGACGTTTTTGTAAATCCATAAGTCTATTTTATAGGGTCCCAAAAAATCCCCATAAGTGCAAATATGGGTTTTGCGAGTTTTTGGCGATAATTGCAATTTTTTGCGGTTTTTTAAAATGCAAATTGTTTCTGATACATGAAATACTACTTTATAATGATAATTAGATGTTTACATAAATTTTGTAAACAATTTATAATTTTTTCCAGCAATTTTCTCTTAAAATGGAGATAGAAAGTCGCGGTTTTTTCAAAAATTTTCCATTGTTTGTCAAATTTTTAAATACAGCGAGGTAATACTTAATTAATGTTAACAAACATAATTGTTTGACCAATTTATTATGAGAAGTTGTAGGCTCCGGAAGCTACGATCATGCTTCCTTAAAGTAACCAATCCCGACGCAACCGGAACGTGTACGTCATCCACTCCTCCTCCTTCTATCCCAGAAGGTAAGCAAGAGCGGAAAATTTACGCGAGAGACTTCGTACAACACTGCTCCTTGAAGTCCGGTCTCTAGCCGCGGATGACCTTAAGCGACAGACGGCACAGTTCGAGATGAAAGTTTCACCTCTGGATACTTTTTTAGAGCTACCAATCTTTGTAGAATGTTATGAGGAACAGAGTTGACGGACCAGATGAAGTGATCCCAGAAGAACAGCCTTTTGCATCCGGTTCGTGATGGAATGAGCCTGACGCTGGCATGCCGGAATCTTGTTGAGTTGGCTAATAAATGAAGCTTTCATACCTCCAAGACAGCCGATCATGAAAACTATAAGGTGGACTTTGTAGCCTTGGTACAGCCTGCTCAGCTCGAAAAGAAGCGCTGGATATTTCGCCCGTTTTTCTTCCTCCTTTCGGTGATATTACCATCGGCTGGTGCCGAGAATTCAATTACGTAAATGATCTTGGTCTTCAGATCTTGGAGGACAATATCAGGCTTTGTAGCACTGATACGTTGAGTGATGGAGAATGAGAAATTCCAGTAGATCTTACACTGATCATTCTCCACAACGGACTCGAGTTCCCCCTGGGCATATGACAAGACGGGCAATAGATCAACACCATAGAAGTGCCTAAGATGGTAATATAACACTTTTAGAGCCACATTGTGTCTCTCTATGTACCCGTAGCGTGCATATTTTGAGCATCCACTGAGAACATGTCCAAGTGTTTCTGGCTCTTGTTTGCACGCTCGGCAGTTGGTATCGCCTACAGGCACATTCATTATGCGCTCGCGGTAAACTAAGGTGTCTATGACGCCGTCTTGACAGGCAAAAAGAAATCCCTCAGTCTCTGACCTCAATCCAGCAGACTTGAGAAACATGTTGGACAGACTCATCGAGAGCTCTTCTCTACGTATGATGCCGTAGAATTTACCATGAAGGGCTTGTCAGCATGTGCTCTTAGTAGAAGCGTATGTTCTGCTTCATGTACACGACTTTGGAGCACCAAAGTTGTTAGTGATGCTAGACCATGTGTAGTGTCTCTGGAATCATATGGGAGGCCAAGCTCCTCTGCGGCACGGTATAGAAACGCCGCAGCATTGACGACTTCATGTTGATGTACGAGTCGCATAAGAGAATATGTGGTATTTAGAACTGAGCAGGCTGTAGGCAGAGCCATTCTTTGATGAAGACACTCCAAGCTTAGCACGCCTCTACCCTCTTTATCTCTAGGGAGGATGATTCGAGGTACGGAAGATCTGGGATGATGACTGCGATAGATTTTCATCATCTTGCGTGTGCTTCGGTCAAGTTACTTCAACTCATCGTCGTTCCATTTTAATGCATGAAACGTGTAGGGCAGTATAGGAACGGCCAGCATATCGGTCGCCTGGATCTTATTCTTTCCAGATAATTCGGAAGCCCAAATTTTTCGGAGAATTTGGCGATACCTTTTTGCAAGGGCCGTTTTCAAAACACGCACATTTTGGGTTTCTGCTTGCGGTATTCCAAGATATGTATATGTTTCTCCATTACCAAGATGTTGAATGGTATTTCCGCCTATGAGTTGAACATCCTGATCGGCACGTGATGTAGTCTTCCTTGGTGTAGGTGGACGCGGGCACACTTTTCCAGTCCAAAGCTCATGCCAATCGCTTTAGAGTACCTATTTACCGCCGCCACAAGGATGTTACGGTCCTCTTTTGAAGAAGCAAAGAGTTTAAGGTCGTCCATGTATAAAAGGTGGTTGACCTTATATTGTCTTCTGTTTGGCGGGCCACATAGATATCCAGAGCCTTTGCCTCGAACAACAATAGATAGAGGCAAGAGGGAGATGCAGAAAAGTATGCAGAGAGGCTCCTTGAAAGACCTCCTCTTATATCTGATATAGCGTGTAGTCACTTGTCTTTTGTCAGATGTTATGACAAATCTTGTCCGCCACAAGAGCATAAGCTCTTTTATGCATCTCACTATTTTTGGATGCACCTCCAAGCACTCAAGGAACTTAATAAGTAGCTCATGGTTCGTGTTATCGAATGCCTTAAGGTAGTCAATCCAAGCCATGGACAGATTGCGTCGATACCTGATTGAGTCCTGGGTAATACACCTGTCTATTAACAGGTTCTCCCTGCAACCTGCCAGTCCTCTCTTGCATCCACGTTGTTCAACTATTGCACTCCTTATCGGCTCGATAGATGTTAATATCCTCTCTTTGAGGATGCCAGTGAATAGCTTGTAGATGGTGTTCAAACAAGTTACGGGCCTGTAGTTCTTTGGACTTGACAAATCTCCGATCTTATGGTGGACTCCCATGGCAGATGAAAGCAGAAACTCATGAGAGTGAATGAGACGGATATGGGTGATTCTGCACATACAGGGCACTTTTGTGTCTCGGACCTCTAGTAACTAAACTAAGTAGTGTTTCTTTATAAAACTTGGCTAACTTCTTCATTTTAGTACAATACAATACCTCCGTTACATTATCGTATCTCTTAGCAAAATGCTCCCAAATACTCGAAAAATGCCTTTTTGGGATGTCTCCACGTACGCGGCGTCAAGTTTAGAGACACGTATTTAATAGATAGTGAATTATCTTTGAACTTATAATTGATAGTTTGAAAGTTTGACTCGAAAACTATAAAATTCATAAGAAATATTTAAATTTATCTGATATATTAGTAGAGAAAAATTTAATTATACACGTGTCTCCCTAAATGTTTTCGATGGTTACGGTAAACGAATCTCCCATACCTTTCATCAACTTTTGATCAGTTTTTAGGTCTGATCTTCTCAAAATATCTAGAACAAAAGCCACACTACTCATTCTTCAAAACTTCATAACCAAAATTTAAGAACTTTTTTTGCAAAATAAAAAAATGTAACCGAAAATGTGGCGTATTTTTATTAGTATCGGATACCATACCTGATAAGAACTTTTATATTTCATGATAAAAATCAATGAAAATATGAAAATTCCATGTAGCACATAATAAAAGAGTTTTTGTCAAATGGATTTATTGATTACTTTTGTCTTCAAAGCGTAAAAAGTGATTTTGTGTGGTTTTCGGATACCGTAACGTCGGATACCATAACCTGCTTTTCGCTCTCAGGGACGAAACGGAGCTAATCGAAGCCTTTTTCAAAAATAATTTTATTAAAAATTAACGTAAATCGAGAATCAAATTTTTTTTACGCACGAGTACTGCACACACAAAAATAAAACGATGAGAGGGTTGATAAATATAAGGAAAATAAAAAGTTTATAATTAATAATTTTGTTCGCTCCACGGCCCTGACTTTCTTCGGAGGTTATGTTTACACCGGCTTTCGGTCTACATGGTCTACATGCTGTCAAACGTTGTTTCGTGTTCGTGTTGTTTGTATCATTTTTTGTTGCATTGATGGACTCCGAGATGAATTATATATCTCAGTATCAAGAATACGTTTCATAATTAAACCTGAAGCCTGAAATAAACCTGAAATTAGTCAGAATGGCACGCTATAAAAGTAAACCATCCGACTCTCAGAATGTTAATGATAAACAAAAATGCTCAAAAAGTCTTTAAAAATACTTAATTTTGCCATGCCTTTCTTGTCAAGTATTATACTTTTACAATTAGGATTATAATTTAGAATAATAATCGTAAAACTAAAAAAAAATATTTCAAATTTGAAAAAAAAAATATAAATTTTGGAAAAATGTTGCATTTCTTAAACAAAACTATTCTTCCCTGTCATGTTACGTTTAATGGGTTAATATTTTACATTATTGTTTTACTTTACACAGAATCAGAGAAAATCACCCGGAAGATCAAAAATTGAAAACGTTTTTATGTGCTACAGGTCCTTCAAGTGAGAATTAAGCGTGAATATTTATAGGGTCCCTTTCTTTAAGGCCAATGCAGCTAACCATTATGAAATAAAAAAAATTTGAAACATTTTTCCAAAAAAAGTTGCCTTTGCCAAAAGTTCCCTGTCTGTGGAGAATCACCCATATATCTATTTGTTTCTTTCACTCTCATCAGTTTCTGCTTTCATCCACTGCTTCCATCTGCCATGGGAGTCTACCAGTAGGGATCAGTACCGTGCGTCCTTCCACTAGCCACTGCGGGATGGGTTGTTTTCCGTTTAAGAAAGTAGAGAATATACGAGCTAGAAGTTGGTGCATAGAAGTGAACTTCTTCCACCAAAAGTTGTTAATTTTATCTGGCCCTTGTACTAAAAAGTTCTTTGTTTTGGCGATAACTTTATTTATTTATGTATGTATGTATATTTAATCTCTCCCTTTTACGGGTTTGAGGGCCTCCGCTCCCTGTACATATATTTACATTTCATCCTTAACCTAACTTAACCGCTGCTTATATTCTAATGTTTCGCCTTACTTTAATAACAATAATATTATAACTATTGGTTCTTACACTTCTACAAATGAGCGATCTTCCAGGGCTTCCGTTTTCTCTTACCATAAAATACATTTTTACCGATTTAAAAATTAAAAATTTTTGCTAGTTACTTTCCTTTAAACAGGATCACCCGTTTGGCTCTGCCCTGCTCCCTTGCTTTCTCTCACTTCTTCCAGTTTTTTCATCCACGTCACTCCCTGTCCATTACCATCCAAAATCCATCTTACACACTCATCCACACTCAACTGTCCATCTTCCTCCCCTGTACACCTCTCTAACACATGTGCCCATGACTCCATTTCGTATCCACATACTCTGCACAGATTGTCCTCTTCATCCATCCAATATCTACAGGATCTCACTCCTTCTCCCATTCTAAACCGTACCACTCTATTCCATTTGTCTTCCTTTTTTATTTTTTGCAAATATTCTGGTTCCGCTAACCCTTTGACCATCATATACCATCTATTGTACTTCGAATCCATAATCTTTATCCATCTCTCTTCTCCTTGTTTTACTAATAGCTCTAACTCTATGTTCTCCCACTCCAGTACCCCTTCTTGTATATCACAAGCCCTCCTCATTATTTTCCTTTCTTCCTCCCATTTCGAATTTCCCAAATTGCCTCTCGTCTCCTTATTCCGAACTTCGTCCAAGCACACTTGTGCTATTCTGCTCCCTTCTCCCCTTTTCAGTTTCTCTTCAAACTTCCAGGCTCTCTTAATTTGTCTAGTTACCATTTTTTCCCTTCCTATTTCTTCCCTTAACATGTATCCTGGGCAACTCCAACTAACCCCCATTACCCATCTCAGAAATCTCTCATGCATGCTTTCCACTTTCCTATATTCCTTCCATCCCCAGACCTCCACTCCATAACACAACACCGCCCAAACCAACGCATCAAACATCCAAACCCTCATTCTCCAATCGTCATTGAACCTTCTCTTTCCTATACCCCATACTTGGCCCATTACTTTACTCGCACATTCGATTCTTTTCCTCACCTGTACCTCATTTCCCCCTCCTGCCTCAAACCAAAAACCTAAGTAACAGAACTCCTCCACACTTTCCACTGTGTGTCCGTTCATCTTCCAAACGTAACCTATTTTGGACTTTCTATTTCTGAAGCACATCACCTTGGTCTTCCCTACGTTCACCGTCAGTTCTTTTGTTCCCACATACTCTTCGAAAATTCTTATCATTAGGTTCATCCCCATCTCATCGTCTGCTAATAGAACTACGTCGTCCGCGTACGCTAGAGAATATAGTTTGCTATTACCCAAAATCGTCCCCCCTTTCCCTTTCTCCTTTAGCTTCTCCTCTAAATCTGCCAGCAGCATATTAAATAGTAGCGGACTCAACGGGCACCCTTGCCTTAGACCTCTTCCTGTCCAGAAAACCTCCCCCTTTTTCCCCCCTATCTTCACCCTAATCCTGGTTTCAGTAAAAATTTCCTTTATCCTCTCCACCAACCCTTCTTCTATTCCCCTCTCTTTCATTGCCTGCCATAGCACTTTTCTATTCACTGAGTCAAAAGCTGCTTTAAAATCTACGAACAAGGCGACTAATTTCCCTCTTTTTCTCCCTAAGTTTCTGTTAACCACGTAGTTGAGTACGTAAATGTTATCTATTGTCCCCATCCCTTTTCTAAATCCCGTCTGATTGTGTGGAATACTTTGTTTCTCTTCTATCTGATTCTCTAACCTTTTTCTTAGAATTTCTGCGTATATTTTATAACCCACTGGCATGAGAGTGATCCCTCTGTACTCTTCTACCTTCTTACCATCCCCTTTCTTGACAAGCGGTACCACCAGCCCTGTCATCCACTCCTCCGGCCACCCTTCTCCTTTCCAGACCTTGTTGCAGATCTTCCACATCCCTTCTCTAATCCCTTCTCCTCCATACTTTATTGCTTCGTTCTCCATACCATCCTCTCCTGTAGCCTTGTTTCTTTTCAGTCTATCTATCGCCTGATCCACTTCTTCTCTTGTTATTTCGTTCCCTTCCTCCATTTCTCCCTGGACTATCCTTCTATTTTCCCCTTTCATCCTATTTTGTTCTCCCCCTAACAGACCCTTAAAATAATCCGTCCACTCGCCCATTTCTATTTCTTCATTCACGCCCTTCCTTCCTCCTCTTTCCCTATTTATCACATCCCAGACCCTACCTTCTTTGATCGCTTTTTCTACTTCTTCCTTGTATTTCTCCTTTCCCTTTTGCTTTTTCCTTTCCAGCATCCTTTCATGTTCTCTTTTTCTCCTGTTGTACTCCGCCTTCTCTATTTCTCCTTTCCTCCATTTTCTTACACACTCTTTCATTCTCTCTTTACTCTCCCTGCATTCCTCGTCCCACCAGCCTCTCTTTCCCTCTTCTCTTCCTTCTTTTGTACCTACCTCATCCCTTACCTTCTCAATCGACCCTTTCAACCTTTCAATTAACGAGTCTACTCCCTCCTCCTTTTCATACCTAACATTCTGCGTTTCCATTTTTTGTTTAAACTCTTTTAATTTATCTACCCCCCAGACTCCCATTTTCGTGTTCCTTTCTCTCCCTCTTTCCTTTCTCCCTCTGCCGCGCTTATGGACGCCACCTTTCAGTGTAGCTATTACTGGGAAGTGCTCAGACCCTATCTCATTCCCCACATTCATACTGCCTATCATATTCCTCATTCTTTCTTCCGCCAGGATGTAGTCTATTACTGTTTCTCCCTTACCTATAAATGTGATCTCTCCTTTTTCATCTCCTTTCATGTTGCCATTACAGATAAACCATCCTGTTTCTCCTATTACGTCTAGTAACCTCCTCCCCTCCCGGTCTATCTCTCTATGTTTGGAGCTCCTTATTTATATTATATTATAGGTTTCCTTTTCTTCATCCCAAGTCCCTCCCCCTTGCTCGCCAGTCCAGGCATTCAAGTCACCTCCTATCAAAACCCACTCTTCCTTCTTTTCCTCCATCCATCTCCTTATTACTCTCCAACCTTCCTCTTCCCCTCTTCTTCTATATACACAAACCACCGCTATTTTGACTTTTCCAATTATTATCCTTCTTACCATTGTACCATCCTTTTCCTCCCTGTCCTCCTCTATTCTCCCTTTTATTGACAATTCTTTTCTCACCCCTGAGACCATGCCGCCCATCCCTCTACCTTTAACGTGTTCCTTTCTTGCTTCTTGCATTGTCCACACATAACCTTTAGGTAACCTCCTTTTCACCCCCTTCCAATCCTTCTCATCGACCCAGGTTTCACTCATCATAATCACATCCCACTTTTCTAACTCCCGCAAAAAACCTTCATTCTTGTTCTTCAAGCCTGAAACATTCCAGAAAGCTATTTTCACGTTTTTCTCTTCCCTTCCCTCACCTATCCTGCTCACTTTTCTTCCGCCTTGCTTTTTGGAAACCCCTCTGTTTGATCTCTAACCTCTTTTGCATCTTCCTTTTTTCTACCTTTCTCAACTCTTTTTCCCTTTTCCCTTATTTCTTCTAATTCCTCGTCCCAGAACCATTCCTCCCCATTTATCCATAATCTGTCTCTCCCTATCCATACCATGCGCCCCTTTTTCCTCTCAACCCATGCCCTCTGCTCTATCTGCCATTTCCTTTTCCTCTCCCTCCAAGTCAAATCCTCTTCAATTCTTTCCCTTCTTCCTTTCAATAATTTTTTGTTCTCCATAATTTTCTTTTTTTCGTCCTCACTCCCTACTTTTACTATAAACATTCCTTCTTTTCCTTCCTTCGTCCCACCTATTCTCTTAACTCCTTCTACCCTTACCTGAACTCCAATATCTCTCAAAAGATTTTTGATTTCCACTTCCCCTTTTTCACTCTCTACTGTCAATCCCTTAACTACTATGTTATTTTTTCTCTTTGCCCTTTCTTCCCCTTCCAATCTCCTTTCAATGTCACTTAGTCTCTTCTTTAATCTTTCATTCTCATTTTGCACGTTCCTACTACTCCCTTCTCCTATTTCCGCACCCTCTGTTTCTTTCCCCATATGCTCATTCCTCATTTCTAAGTTGTTTACCCTTTCTTCCAACTGTTTTATCTGACTATTTCTCTTTTCGTCATCCTCTTTCTGTCTATTCTCTATACTCTCTAATTTACCCCATACCTTGTCCTTCTCCTCTTTCCAGAGTTTATCCCACTCTTCCCACTTTTCTCTTACTTTTCTCACTTCCCCCCTTACGTCTTTCCCCTGCCTATTCATATCATCTAGTCTCTTCCTTGTTTCCTCTCTGAACCCTTTTATGAGAGCCTCTAATTTTTCAAAAATTCCTCCGTCCCCCCTATCTCTTTCTGGTGTTTTTCTTTTAGTGAGTTTAGTCCTAACCTTCTTGCTTTCCTTGTCCCTTTCTACATCGTCCCCTTCCTCTCTTTTTCTTTTTTCTTCCCCTTCACTACTAGTCGCGCTCACTTTTTTTCGCCATTCGTCCAAACTCCTATTCGAACCCGCGCTGCCTAGCTTGTTAAGCCGCTGTAGGTTAGAGGGCCTCCCGCGTTGATGGCCCGTACCTGAATCCCTTCGCTCTGGCGTCGAAACCCTGGTCGGCGTATCTAACGTCTCTTCACAGCTACTGTCAACATCCCCCTTCTCCCCACTAACCGCGCTCTCAACCACCTCACCTCTTGTTTCATCATTTACCTGCCCTCTGGCGCCCGATTGTGGGCTTCGTACCGTCGGCATCCTAGTATCCTACCTTGCCCAGTATTCCGCGACGTTTCCCGCTCTTTACTCGCCTACCCCTTACCCCGCAACTAGTTTTCTACTGCTAACCTCAAAACTCACGCGCTACAATTTCCCTTTCTCACAACTTACTTTCACACTTTACACCCTTGCCTTCACTCACCCTTCTTCCTTTACCCCTGATCTCCTCACTCACTGCCCTTTCTGCATCCACACACGCTGATTCCCTTCACCAAAGCCAAAAAACCAACACTTGACACAAAAGAGTTCTCTCACGATCGGTACTGAAAACGGAAGCCTTTATTTATTTATGTATTTTTCTTTATAATTATTATAAGTATATTATTATTATATTGTTATTATTATGTCATACATGTTAAAAATCGTTTTTTTTTTAATTCTTCTCTTTGGGCAGAAATTTGATACTTTTTGTTTAAACATGAAACTGATTGAAAATTAATCTGTCTTGGATAAAGGTTGAACTATTTTCTTAAAAAGTCGTCGTTTCTAGGAATTTAACTGTTTTTCATTTAAAACTAGTGTGTTTTGGTAGTTAACAGTAAATAAAATAATTATTTTATTGGTATCAGTGCCGAGAACAGGATGCGCAAGGGTCCAAAAGATTGGACTGTTGATAAAAACCAATGGTAAATTAAAAAAAAAACGCGGGATCATTCCCCTGGTTCTTTGCCCTGAATACACTGACTAAAAGCGTCCTAAGATTTGACTGGGCCGAAAGGTGGCGCTAATTGTTCACGCAGCTTGAATTCCAAAAAATGTATGGAGAAAAACGTAACAATGAAATTTTCTCAAAATAAAAACTTGATCAAATTTGCTTTTACGAGACATTATTTCAAGAAGTTTTAAATATTTTTAAAAGCAATACTTACTACAAAAAAAGATAAAATGCTCGAGTTTTGTATAAAAATTCGCTTTGATTTATTGCGAGAAATTCAAATTGAAGTGTCATATCAAGTAATGATATTAATATTTATTAATATTATTAAAATTAAATATTATATTACTATCATGATATTATTATTGATTATAATAATAAATTTAATTTTTTAAATTTTTTAAACATATTGATTTAAATTAGAAAGCGAAAATTCGAGAATTAAATCTCAATTTTTGTATGAATTATAGAATTTTAATAATAATATATTTTTAGTCGATATATAATTTTTTATTTAACTTTCGTACTGTTTGTTTCGAAATTAATCGTAATATATTTTTGTTCGAAAATTGAAATAAATTATTAATAACTAATAATTATATAAGAGAAGTAACGTAATATTTAAATTACTTAATGACAATGAAAATTAATATCAATATTTAAATGGAAATAACAGAATATTTATTTGAACTTCCCGCCAAAAAATACGCGATTTTACGTTCATAACTCAATAAGTACAGCTTTATAAAATATAGCAAACATTCTGTATGAACGATTAGTCGAAAAAAATTGGATGAAATAGTTTTTCATCTTAAGAAATTGAATTTTTATGTTTCTTTCCATGCCTTTTATTGAATCTAGGCCTCGTGAACCATCAGCAACACGGTCAACATTCAAGACATATTTCAGGTTGCGTTTGAGAAATCCAAGATGACTGCAAGCCGGGGGCCAAACAATATGTAATACCAATTGCATGAGACAACTTCGATAATTCTACCTAACTTCCAAGCCATAGGAGGTAAATTGTCTTCCTTGAGAACTGCTAGAGTCCCAACTTGGATGTCTTCTTGTTGAGTACCTGGCTGCCACATGGTGCGGCTGATCATCTCGTTAATATATTCCCTATGCCATCGAGCCCAAAAATCCTGTCTCATTTTCTGGGCGTGTTTCCATGATTATAATCTCCATGATCTCGTGTCTCTTAGGTCGGCCTGTGGGTAAGTGTTTACAGGGCTACCAATAAGGAGGTGAACGGGAGATAATGGAAGTAGGTCATTCGGGTCTGCTGATAATGTGGTAAGCGTACGAGAATTCAGGATCGCTTCTATCTCAATCACGTATGTCTCTAGTTGATCGTATGTTAGCAAAGTCTTGCCTACCTTGCGCATAAAATGGTATTTGAAGGACTTAACTGAGGCTTCCCAGATGCCTCCAAAGTGTGGCGATTGAGGCGGAATAATGCGCCAATTGATTCTTTGTTCTAGCAAAAAACTTTGGATTTCGGGTTCTTGCTCTGATGCTCTAATAAATTTGTATAATTGCTGAATTTCCTTGTTTGCTCCGACAAAATTGGTAGCGTTATCCCAGTAAATTGTATCAGGTTTTCCGCGACGCGAAATGAATCTCTTCAAGCAACCGAGAGAGGATTCGGCAGTCAAGTCGCAGACTACTTCGAGATGAACGGCTTTACTTGAAAAACACACGAATATTGAAACATAAACTTTGACTTGATTGCGATTTCTGACTCGTTTTTCTTTAATAAAAAATGGTCCACAATACTCAACCCCGACATTTAAGAATGGACGCGTTGAAAGTAAGCGATGTTCCGGAAGATTTCCCATGATGTAATTAATTCCGCGCGGTTTGACCTTGAAACATTTTACACAATTTCGAATTAAGTGACGTGTTGAGTTTTTACCATCGATAGGCCATTAGCGCAGACGAACTCCATACAGAGTGGCTTGGGTCCCTGCATGCGTTCTTTTTAAGTGCTCATCTTTTATAATCAATTTTGTGATGTGGCGGTTTCGAGGTGAAATGATAGGAAATTTTTGAGATTGTGGAATGTTCGCGTTTGTGAGACGGCTGCCTTCCCGGAGAATTCCGTCCTTATCAAGAAAAGGGTTGAGGGGGGATAAATCGCCCTTTTGATCCGTGAGTTTTCCGCACGACAGTTTCTCGATGTCTTTGTAAAACGCAGTGACCTGAGTTTGACGAATAATCATATTGTCAGCAACTTCGATCTCTGATACCGATAGGGGACCCTTGATTTTGAAATCTTGATTTTTGTCTCTGCTATTGCGGACAAAACGTAAAACATAGGCGAGTACACAATTGAGTTTCCTGAATGATGAACATTCTTCTAATAACTGCCAATTTGCGATTGTCAATTTCAATGAAAATGTACCAGTGAAGTTTTTTTTGAAGCCCGGGATCTCACCGCTGTGTAATTGTTGTACGGGCCAATTTTCCTCGCTCTGGAGGAGCCATTTTGACCCATGTTGACAAAAAGTACTGGCTAAAAATTCGCTTGAGGTTTTCCCTCGTGAGATAAGGTCCGCGGGGTTTTCATCGGTGGGGACATATTTTTAATCACGAATGTTCGTGAGGGATTGGATTTCAGATACGCGATTCGACATGAATTGTTGTAATTTTTGGGATTCGATATTTATCCATGCGAGAACTATTGTGTTATCACACCAAAGATGGGTGCTGTCTATTGTCAAGTTCAGTGACTTACGAGTGGAGTCAAGCAATTTCGCCCATTGATATGCGGCACACAATTCAAGTTTTGGGATTGTGTGATTGAGATTAGTCCCTTTTTGTATTGTGCCAAGTGGTGCTACTCGCGATTTTGCATAAATCAGAGAAACGTGATTTTTTGCGTCGCAATCAGAGCAACGCAAATAGAGCGCGGCGCCACAAGCCTTTAAACTGGCATCTGAAAACCCGTGAATTTCAATACGAACTGTGTTAGGAGCTGTGATGCATCGGTTAAATTGAACCTAACGCAGGAGAGGTAACTGATCACGATAATCGGTCCATCGTTTTTTCATGTGATATGGAACCTGTTCGTCCCAGGAAAGTTTTAATTTCCAGAGATCTTGAATCATCAATTTTGCGACAATAACTACTGGTCCCAATAGCCCGAGGGGATCAAATAGTTTTGCTGTTTGTGAAAATATTGAGCGTTTGGTAATGGGATCATCAAAATTGGATAAGTTTACTGTGTACAGGATTTCATCTGAGACTGTGTTCCAACAAAGACCAAGAGTTTGGCTGGTTTCTGTCGGATCCAGCGACATGTGAGAAGTGAGAGAATTTTTTTCTATGTCATTCATGAGTATAGGGTCATTTGATCGCCATTTCCGGAGATTAAATCCTCCTTTGTGCAGGAGAGCAATTAGATCATTGCGTATGGAGAATGCTTCTTCGTACGTACCAGTACCGGTCAACAAATCGTCGACGTACAAATCGCGTTTTGCTATATCAGCCGCGATGGGAAAATTATCGCGTTCGTCATCTGCCAACTGATGCAGAGTTCTAATTGCAAGGAAAGGAGCGGACGAAGTACATTTGTTCGATGTCAGCGGTGAGTGCAATGAGAAATGTCCAGAAACGCGTGAAAGTGGAAAATAAATCGGCCTAAATGGTCGGTCCTACCATTAATCTGTCATTTAAGGAAAATCCTGTTGACGACTTGACCGATCCGTCGAAAACTACGCGTGTTTTTGTGGTGACGCTATTTTTTTTATAACAGCATGATGGGGGATGTAAAATTCACGCTCTGAACATTCGTTTTGGTTTATTAGATTCATGTGCCCTGCTTGCTTGTAACCTTCAATACACTCGACATATTCTGACTTAAGATCTGGATTTTTTGAAAATTTGGATTCCAATGAGAGAAATCGATTGAAAGCTGTTTTTCGAGATTCGCCAATTTTTTCTATGTTTTCATTAAAGGGTAATTGGACTGTATATCGTCCTAATGCGTCTCGAGTGGTAGTTTTTGTAAAATGGGACTCACAGGCTTCCTCTTCTGACGATCAAGGAAAGGCCTCGCGAGGTGAATCTACTTTCCACAATAAGGGCAGTTCTGAGAACTTTGTGAAATTACAGTAAGCCTTTCCGAGTCTCCTTTGAGTTTGATGGAAACATCCCGCTACTACCCAACCGAGCTCGGTTTCTTGAAGAAAGGCTTCATGATTTGCAATAGGGATTTGACCAGAATTTAGAAATTGGTAAAAATACTGGGCACCGAGAATAATGTCTATTTCAGAGGGTTGATGAAACTGTGGATCTGCAAGGAATACATCTTTCGGAATAGGGATCATTGTAGCGAGACTTGATGGTAGCTCTCGTAGTGTATTTTACCATAGTTGAAAGTGCATCTACTGCGTCGAGTGGGATTTCAACGGCTATTTTTTTGAGACCGATTTTGTCTGCAAATTTTTGTGTAATCACGTGGGGCTGTAAACCCGAGTCTAGCATAACGCGACATGCATGTGTGTGGCCTCTGTCGTCGATGACGTCGACGATGGCAGTTGCTAAAACAACTTCAATGGGATAAATAATTGATAACTAGAAACCGGATTGGGCAATGTCTTACTGGACTGATTGGATAGATCTGCTTGATTTTTTTTTTGTATTTGACTCAGGGAAATTCTTATCAAAATGCAAGAGTGAATTATGCCTTTTACCGCACTTACGGCATCCGCTTGATAGACAATTCCTCTATTTATGTCTGCCGCGCAAACAATTTGTACAAACTGAGACATTTTTAGCTGCTTCATATCTGTCTTTCGTAGACATCGCTAAGAATTCGTGGCATGAAAAAATACCGTGTTCACCCTTGCAAATATAAAATATGTAATTTTTGTGATTTTCAATCGATTGACTGTTACGTGAATTTTGATGGGATTGATTGTGATTTAAATTTTGATTGGATTGATTATGATGTGAATTTTGATTGGAGGACGTAGAAACTCCTGTAAAACGTGAACGAGATTTTGAATTGAAATGACCGTTATTTTTGGTTTGAACCGTTTTTTGAGAGTTTGACTGATAAGTAGACGCCCTTGTCTCTTCAATGTGAGAGCGGCGCTGTAAAAAATACAACATGTTTTTAAGAGTAGGGAGCTCAATCTCGAAAACGCATTCTTCCCATTTCTCAATAGTATAATTATTCAATTTGCTTTTAATTAAATGAATGAGCATGAAACTCCATTGATCTACATCGATGGAGAGAGCGCGGAGTGCTCGAAGATGTTTTTGTATCGTGTCATGTAGTTGACGGATTGAAAATTCTTTTGAAACTGGTTTTAAATCATAAAGAGCTTTAACGTGGGTATCGATAAATCCTTTTTTGTTATGAAACCGGTTTTTGAGCAGTTTCCAAGCCACTGTGTAATTTTAGCTGGTAGTTTCTAAAGACGCGATTATATTCGCGGCATCCCCAGTTACGGAACCTTTTAAATAGTGAAATTTTTGAGTTATCGGAATGTCCCTGTCATTGTGAATCATCGAATTAAAAGAATCATAAAATCCGAGCCATGTTTCAATATTACCCGAGAAAACTGGAATCTTGAGATCGGAAAGATTACGATGAAAACGTCACGATGTGTTCGAATCCTGAATTCGTGGGACAGTCGATTCATCGTTCTCTACGGCGCGATTATCGGTTTGGATGATTTGATGCGGTTGCGTACTAGCTGAAGTAAGTGTATTGCAGCACCCACAGTTTTCTGAGCCCGTATTAGAGGATGGGGGAGATGGTGAAGTTAAAGTAGCCGCTACGGAAGACGCGGAGAGATTTCTTTTTATTAATTATTTGAATTGACCGCAAATTGAATAGTATCTATTTTCAAAATTCGCTCGTTCATTTACGCTTTCAGACTGCTCTGGCGAGCCTTCCTCGACTAACTCTTCTATCGCTTCCTGAATAGTTGTGAACTTTTCGGAAATCGGTACAACTCTCTCTTTTAACCGCGTTTCTAAAGCAAGTTTTTCAAAATCTGTTTCATCGTTAATTGAATCCAAAAATTTTTCTAGAATAGTCAATTGACTCTTCAAATTAGCGAGTTTTTCCCTCAAACCTTTAAGCTCTTCTGTGGCCATTTTAAACGCTTAAAGTTTTATATGTGAATGAGATTTAAAAGACTTGAAAAATGGAACGAGAAAGAATAATGGATATGAAATGGAATTTGGTAGATCAAATAACCGACTTACTTGGACCCTGTAAGATACGTAGAGATATCTGGAGATGCTGTAGCTGCATTTGCTGCTCGTTGAACGTTGATTCTGTACGGATGATCTGGATGTCTGGCTCTCCTAAATCGTCTCTGTTGATGAAATTTCAAGTCCTTCTTGGACAGCTTGTTGAATTTTCTCTTTCGCTGTGGTCACTAACTGTTATTGTCTACTAATTGTTTCGATCAAAAATCGGTATTGAAAAATGTCAGATACTTCTGTTTCTCTGACTTATATTGGCACTTGCACTGTCATTAACTCGTCTTTTTTGTCTGTAATGTTTTGTTATGTTTGGTAAATTTTGTAATGTTTTGTAATGTTTGGTAAATGTTTGTAATGTTTTGTAATGTCTTGTGAATTTTTGTAATGTTTTGTATTGACTTGTGACTGTCGTCCCGAAGAAATAATGTAAATTCACATTGAGTATGCACTCTTCACTGTATGATTTCACTGTTTGTTAGTCACTGATTGTCACTTTTCACTTCGGTTGCTTAACAGCCACTTATGTTTATGAATGTTTTTTAAACCGGTAGATTAAATCCGGCTCTCGAAGGACCATAACATGTTTGATTGTTTTATGTAATTAACTCAGTTCTTTAAATTATTAATGCACATATGTTTTAAAGAACACGACACAAACTATTTACAGGACTGTAGGGGAAAAAAAGGTAAATATGAGTATAAACGCGAGTTAGTGATACAATTTAAAGACGAGGTGAAGGTACCGATGGTTCGAAAATATCTGAAGAGATCTTAGGGTCGAAGTTATATGGAGGTGCAATTTGAAGTACAAAGTAAGAGGATTGACCAATTAGAATTCGGAAGTTCGTTGGTGGGATCGATAGGCGACATCCTCTGCAAAGGGCAAGTGAAAATTGCAGCTGCCCGGTTTTTCCAGGAAGAAAATATTCTGGGTAAGGTCATCCTTGAGTTTCGATGGTCTGATCGTAAAGGGCTTAAGTTTATAATTTCAGACTGAAACTATGTAATCTCGAAGCTGACGGAACAATGCTTAATCTTGAGCAGATGTACAAGCTTTCAAAATTTGAAAGTAAAGTAAAATTTCCCAAACCATAAACAACCCTAGCTATAAATTATTTACAATATGAATCGTCTTGAAAGTTTTCTATCTGGTATTTACAATTATTTTGTACAGTAGGACTGAACAAAAATGATTAAAATTAATAGAAAATAAATTTGTTTACGAAAAAAGTTTGGAAAAAGCGAGTTTTTCATTCAAAGAAAGTATTTAAAAAATATATTTTTGCAAAATTAAAAAAAAAATAGAAGGGAATTGAATATGTAATCAGTTTAATAAGTAAAATGCCTGAGACTCAGCCAGCTGGAAAATATATTTTTCTATACAGGACCTGCTGGGAACACTTTAAAGTTTAGGCTCGTTTTTCTCGAAAAATACACAATAATACAATGAAGGAAATAATTAAATTGGAGTAAATAAAAAACTGTGGGGACGTATTGCGTTCGCTCTGAGTTTCGAAACTAAAAAAAATTACATTAAAACGGCGTCAAGTCTTTAGAAAAAATATAGACTATTAAAGTACATAATAATTCTGTACATTTCTAGGTATGGATTCATTATTATTTTTATGATTAAGGTTAACAAAAATGCAATATTAATGTTGATGAAAGTAGGGCCTAGGGTGGACCAAAAATACGAGATTGTTGAAAATTGAAAATGGCTTATATTGAAACGTTAAAAGATACTACGTGTTATTACGATTTACTCTGAATTGGCTAACTTTTTTCAGATGAAATATTTTTCACCCGATTATCTAGTTCTGTACTGCCACCCTTCAGACGAGCATTTGTTTTATCACATTTAATTGTTGAAAGATGATCATCAAGTCTATTTTGATACAAAAATCGAACTTCTTTTATCAGATTGTCTGATCAAATTGTAGCGAGATTGTTTTGTTGCGTGAACTTTTTTAGTACTGAATTCAGTCCCAAATCGATTCCTAGTTTTTACAGTGTACGTCGTATTCCGAGCTAGAATTTTGTTTCGATTGAGCCACAAATATTTCACGTATGTTGATGATGCATAGATTCTCTGATTTTGTAGCTTTTATCGTTTACTTTCGATCGCTTTCCCTCTTCTACCTCATCCCAAATAGTCTGTCAAAGTATCTAAACTATACTACAAAGCTTGATCGTTCGAATAATTTCGATTGATTGGGTGCGCCAAAATGCTTGTAAATAGAGCCTACATTTTTTTTGGGTTGGTCGGTATAATGCATGCAAAACTCGAAAATATATTCGTAATTTTTAAAAATGCGCTGAATATTTTGAACAACCTAAAAGCTTATACATTTTCCAGACTGTTCTGTCAACACTTCGTTTTAAATTTGAAAGTTATTTCAAAAATCGAAAATTTTAATTAAAAAGCCTCAACATTGAATAAGTTTATGGAATATTCCACATTAAAGTCTTACAAATGAAACAATTTCAAATATAATCAGATTTGTAAAATTACAAAATGAGACAAATCATAAAAGAATAAATTTTTGGTTGCAGATCGATTAATTAAATAAATTATAATAAATAATTAAATTATAAATTGGAAATGGTAAATTTAGACTGTCCAAATTGAAAGCGGTCGGAATGAAACAGTTTTTAATGTAAACCTTGAAAGTGTAATGGGGAAATAGGTGTGAAGTATAAATTGGTGTGCAGTATAAATATATACTTGTGATTAAAACTCTTTTATTATAACTTTGGAAGTATGGCTTTAGAACAGACTTTCAGTTACAACAGTTCAAGCATTAATGCCCACTGAGGCATCTATGAACCGATTCCAAGCTCATTAATTAGCGATGCATATTCTACCTTAACCCACGTGCGAATTGACCGTCGGCCCACGGTCGGCCCAACCGTCGGACGGTCGGTCCAACTTTGTGCGCCACTGGTCGGGCCAACCAGCTAAATGATAACGGTCAACCGCCTTTGGCTTCCCAAGGTCGGCCCGACATTTGGTCCCATATATGGGCCATCTATTAAGATGATGTCGGCCCAACCTTGGACAACAATGTGGTATTCAAAAAATAAATAATAATTGATTGCGAGTATTTTGACTATAAATGTTAATGGTCCTGCTTAGAATGAATACATATATTACATTTTTAAATATTATATTACAAATAAAATTTCTAACGCTACGGGGTTTCGAACCTACGCCTATACCTGAATCTATCGCCTAGCAGTCGGGAGTCTTACCCATTACTCTATACCTAAAAAATTGAAAGTCAATGAAAAAACCATCCTCATAAGCTACAGCTCAAAGCAGTTAAGAAAAACAATTTGTTAACTCTTTTTTCTCATTAATTTTTTTATTATTATATGACATCATGTAGATGTCAAATAAATTATCTGTTAACGGGAATATAAATTTAAAAAATTTTAAATACATAATTTAAATCGATTACAATTTTTAGGGTTTCGTAGCCCCGGGCGGAAACCCTTAAATTTTTGTTCAACAAACTTTTTTCAAACAAATTTTTTTCAGCCATTTTTTTTCAAAATTTTTGTTTTAATTTTTTTCAACAAATTTTTTTTCAAGAATTTTTCTTCGAAAAGAATTTTTTTCCAAAATGTTTGTTCTCAAAAATTTCGTATCAAAAAATTTTTTTAAACAATTTTTTTTTAAACATTTCTTCAAACTTTTTTTAAACCCTAGTATATCCGACGGCTAGCCCATATTTGGGCCAAGGTTTGACCGAACGTCGGGTGCATCATGATGACTTATACAATGCAATGTTATGCCGATGGTCGGGCCATTTCTTGCCCAGAGTCGAGCCGACCGTACTTTCACGGCCTTTTTGAAACATTGAACCAGAGTTTATCCGACGGTCTGTTCATACTCGGGCCACGGTTTGACCGACCGTCGGGTGCATCAAGGTGATTTGTGGCTAACCGACTGCTGTATCCAGAGTTGGACCGACCGCATTTTTGCGGTCGTACTGACCAATCTGCCACAGTTCATCCGACGGTCGGCCCAACGTTGGGCCAGAATTGGGCCGACAGTCGGCTTTTCGCCCGCTGCCGACGTCAGTTGCCAATGTCGGTGGGACCATGGCAACCTGAAAACACCTTAGTCGGCCCAACTGTGGTTAGCGTAGATCGGTTACCAAAGCAGGGCCGACTTTGGGCCGATGGTCAATCTCTGGCAGCCGACCCAATTTCGCACCTGGGAAGAGTTAAGACTAATTTCCTGGCGACTACTTGGTGACAGCGTTACAAAAGTGTTCATAATTAAATAATTTCACAGTTAAGTTACATATCGTTGATTTTAAATGGTAGATGTAGAAAATTGAACAATTTCAAGAGTAATGCCTTAATTAATTCAATAATAATAAATAATTAAACCGTTCTTAAATTGAAAACATGCAAAATTGAATAATTTCAGCTTGAGCCTTCAAGATTGGGCAATTTAGAAATAAGAAAAAGTTTAAATTTAAATAATTTAAAAATAAATAAGTTCCAAAATATACCATTATTATACATTCCTCAAAACTAAAAACTATTTCATTGATTATTTAAAGAAATTAGCCATTTAAATGTGTAAGTATGTGAAAGTGAAACAGCTTCATGAATGACAAATTCTGTGTATGCAAAAGGATTCATCTTGTAAAATTAAAAATTAAAATTTATAGTTTATAAACAAAGTGTTTTTAAATACAAAAATGATAGAGTTTAAAAAGTTCCCGTTTTGAAAATGGTCCATTCAAAAATCCTTCCTAATTAAAAAGGAATTATAGAAAACTGAGTTTTTCTTTTATACCAATTTATAATAATATTGCCGAAATAAAATTTTTAAAGCTAAAAAAACTTCGAATAATGCTGAAATTTCTTGATATAAATTTAGACTCATGTTATAATAAGGGGGGGGGGGGTAATTTTTAAAGATACTAAAGTGGTTGAAAACTCGAAAATTAAACTGATGACGTTTCCCTTCACGCGTTAAGTACAAAGAATCCTAAATTCTTTTTAAATTCTTCCTCAAACTTCTAATATTGCAGCTCAATTATTAAAACTATTTTAATATTTCAAGCAGGAAAAAATTTAATATGTATTTATTTATATATAACTCTTTATCGAATTTTAAAGAATTTATTCGAGAATTTAGAGTTGCTTGATGAAGTCTCAAAATTCTCAAATATTGCAAGGTTTTTCCCCTCTCTCAATTGAGGTATTCGAAGAAATTTTCAATTTATTTTAAAGGTCTGAAAGAAATTTCAAATATTTCTCTTTTTTTGTAAAAAAATGCTCACTTGTTAAGGCTTTTTTGACAGATTCTAGGGATTAATTTAATGGTTCTTTTTACTGATTTTCATGATATGTTTTAATCCTTTTTTCAAAAAATTTTACTCATCACAGTATTTCAGAGATTTCTTTAACAATTTTCGAAATTATCTCGGAAAAATCCTTTTAAAGCACTCAATATTCCGAACGTTTAACTTCGGATACAACGTTATTGTAAACTAACTCGAAACACATGGTCATCTATTGTCCTAAAAAAAATCAGTCCTTCTCGAGTGTCTCAAGAAGTCAGTCGTCTTTTCGAGGATAGAAAGGAAACAAAATATCAAATTTTTACAGTTTGATTATTTTTTCTCTTTAACTAAAGTATAACCTTGGAAATTGGACATAGAATAGAAGAGCCTGCCTGCAGCCAATTTTAAAAGAGGAGTTTTTCTTTCATACCAATTTATAATAATATTGCCGAAATACAATTTTTTAAGTTAAAAAAACTTCAAATAATGCTGAAATTTCTTGATATAAATCTAGACTCATGTTATGTTATGATAAGGGGGGGGGCCCCCCCCAAATCTTTAAAGATACTAAAGTGGTTGAAAACTCGAAAATTAAACTGTTGACGTTTCCCTTCACGCGTTAAGTACAAAAACTCCTAAATTCTTTTTAAATTCTCCCTCAAACTTCTAATATTGCAGCTCAATTATTAAAACTATTTTAATATTTCAAGCAGGAAAGAATTTAATATATATCTATATATAACTCTTTTTCAAATTAAAAAAAAAAAAAAAAAAAAGAAGAAGAGTTATTGCTTCCTCGTTTAGAGGTAGGCCGGGATTCGGCAGATGGGAACGTATTAACTCCTTTCTAATACAACGCTGCTGAAGGCTGGTAACCTTCTCAGCATAAATCACCAACCAATTAAGACTCTCGGTTTCCTTTCTCTGTCCTCCCCCCCCCCCCTCCCCGCCCCAGTAACATAAGTTTTGGTGGGACTGACGTTACAACTAGACTCTTCACTTTAGGACGAATCATTACTTGACTTGGACATGATTATCAGCTCGCAAAACAAATTTCGCGCATAAAGGTGATAGTTGGGTGTACAATCTAAACATGAATAATACAAACAATAAAGTAGCTTCGGAATGGACTGAAACTTTGATTGACGAAATGCATACACACGGTAAACGTAAAGTTCGAGTTTCAGGCGATGAATGGAGACTGGGGGTTTGGAATGCTAGAGGAGAGAATGATCTTAAGGTAAGAGAACTACGAGAAACTATGCATGCAAGAAAACTAGATATTTTATGTGTACCTGAGAAGAAGAAAAAGGGTTGCGAAAGTAGAAACATAGAAAATAGGGTGTTGAAAGGCGGTTTTGAAATATGGTCAGGAGTAGCTAGTGAATCACATGGTACTCAAGGGGTCGGTTTAATTATGAATGAAAAAGCAAGACAGCATCTCAAAGATCAAGGATATGTATCGCCCAGATTGCTGTGGGTTAGAATGAAGGTAGGAATCAGAAGATTATTTATCATAGCGTGCTACGCCCCAGTTGACAGTGAGCCGCGAGAAGTCAAAGACGCCTTCTGGGACACTTGAAATGATACAATAAGTACTTGCGATCAAGGTGAAAGAATAATTCTGCTAGGAGATATGAACGGATGGGTCGGCGTCTAACGTCAGGATACAGATACAGAAAGGGTGCTAGGTAATTTTGGGGATCCAATAAGAAAAAATTATAACGGGGAAAGATTAGTTAGCTTATGCTTAGAAAAGGGCCTATTTATTACTAATACTTGGTTTCGACATAAAATGATCCACATGTACACCTGGTGTAAAGGAAATAACCGCAGTGTAATTGACTTCGTTATTGTGGATGAAAGACTAAGAGAACTAGTCAAAGATACAAGAGTCATGAGGGGTTCCGAATGCAATACTGATCATTGCCTTTTAGTCTCCAAAATGAACTTAGGGCGGGGATGGAGAAGAAAGAGAACAAAAAAACGAAACAAATGCGAATAAAGATTGAAAATTTACAGAAACCGGAAGTGCGAATAGAGTTTCAAAATAAGTTAAGCGAACGCATAGATAGGGCAACTTGGGAAGCGCTTATAAGCAATAAAGATATAGAAGGCGCGTGGACTTTGTGACGGGATATCATTGTTAAAACTGCAATTGAAGTGTGTGGCACGGCAGTGGTAGGAAGAAAGTCTGGTGATGCGTGGTGGAATGATGAATTTCAAGCAGCCCAACAAGAAAAGAAAACAGCGCACAAGAGAACATTAAACATCACAGGTCTTAGCGATGAGGAGAGAAATAGACACGAAAATGATTACAAAGACAAAAAGAAGAAGATTAAACGACTAGTCAAGGAGAGTAAAGAAAAAATCAGAACAGAAGAAGAGATGAAAATACAAAACAGCTTTGAAGGAATTATGAAACTATTATTTAAACTGATGAAAGAAAGTAAAAGTACAGAGTTTGTCAGCATGAGAAACAGCAAAGGTGAAATGCTATATGATATAGACGAGATAGTAGACGCTTTAAAAGACTCTTTTAAAGAATTATTAGGAGGTGAATCAGAACTGCGACATAGAATATAATGCATTAGAAAACCCAATTGAAAAAGTCTGTGTCACTGAGGTTAGAGATATAATTAAGAACTTAAAAAACGGTAAGGCTGCTGGCATAGACAGTATTAGCGCTGAAATGCTTAAATACGGTGGCGAGTACATGCCTCACAGGTTGTTCGAATTGATAAATTTATGTATCGAGATGGGAGAAGTCCCAGACGATCGGAGAAAAGCGATTATCGTACCAATATACGAAAGAAAGGGATATAAAAGCAACTGCAGTAATTACAGAGGTATCAGCTTACTAAGTACCGTAAGTAAAATATACTCAAGAATACTCATTCGTAGGGTAATGAAAATTACAGAAGAAAAGATATGGGAAGTCCAAAGTGGATTTATGCCAGGAAGATCATGTACAGATCAGATATCTAGTTTAAGACAGATCACAGAAAAAAGCTTAAGAGTAGGAAAGAAAGTTTTCTGTGCATTTGTTGACCTAGAAAAAGCATTTGACAAGGTAAATAGATGTAAACTTTTGGAAGTCCTTAAAGAGTACGGAGTCAATGGATGGCTCATACAAACAATAAAATCAATATGTACAGGTAGTAAAGCGAGTGTAAGAGTAAATGGGAAACTGAGTGACTGGTTCGATATTATGCAAGGCGTGAAACAAGGATGAGTTATATACTCATGGCTATTTAGCATATTTATGGATAAGTTTGGCCCTCTTCGACGAAGAAGGTGTAGATCTCGAAACAGTGAAGGTACGTGGGTTAGCTTTCGCAGATGACAAGATTATTATGGCAGAATCAATCGAGGACTTGCAAAAAATGTTGAATAAACTTAATACAAGCATGAAGAAAATGGGTCTTAAAATTAACGCAAATAAAACAAAAATCATGGTGTTTGAAGTAAAAACTGAGAAAACAATGTGCAACATTGTCCTAAATGATGAGAGATTAGAACAAGTTGATAAGTACGTATATCTGGGTAGCCTATTCACTAGCGACGGAAAAACAGACGGGGAGTTAGATAAGCGCATAAATAAGAGTAAGCAGGTTATCGGTAGAGCTCCATGTAGAGGTCCATGCTCAGAAATAAAAACATATCAAAAAAAGCTAAAATGGCCATACATAATTCTATATTAGTATCGACTGTACTATACGGTAGCGAGACATGGACTGTCAAGAGAAGGACAGGAGTAAAATTAACGCGATTGGCATGAAACCTCTACGCACAATATGCGGAAAAACACTGGTGGACAAAGTCCGAAATGAGATAATTCTAAAAGAATGTGGTGCAAAAGAGACAATAGTTGACATATGGGAAAGAAATCAGTTAAGATGGTTCGTTCATCTTGAAAGAATGAAAGATGAACGACTGACCAAACAAGTGTATAAAGGTAAAGTAAATGGCAGAATGCCCAGAGGTAGACCGCCAAAAGAATGGTTAGAATCTGTGAATGAGACACTAATCCGAAGAGACATAAGAAGCCATAGAAACACGAGAGCTTGCATAAAAAAATGCATGGACGTGAAGGAAGTTAGAGTAGTATGCCAGGCCAGAAAAGTGTGGCTACAAATAGTTTGTAAACAGAGTGACAATAGTGTGAATGACACCTGAAACAAAGACCTTGGATACTAAATGGGCCCAAGTGGGGAACCACACATAACAATTTTGTGAGGCTCTTCACCTGGGGTGATCGCTAGAGAGATTGATCAGCAACCTGGGTCGGAGCAGTGTTGCGAAATGAACGTGTCATTTAAATAAATATCACGAGAATTCCAGATCAATCTAAAATATCTATACCTAACACCTATATACCTATCTACCTTATACCTGTATACCCACCTACACACTACTATTTTCCATCCGAGGAAGTACGAAAGGGAAATGGCTTAATGGTATAATAATAAAAAATGATAATACTAATTTTTAGTTATGTGTATTTATTGAAACCTTTTGCACATTCCAGCTCATTCGTATACTTTGGTCAACTATTAAAAAAATTGAAGTATGCTTTGTCTAAAAATAAATATTTCGCCGAGGATGGTTGTGTGCATTCGATGGGTAGGGTCGAATGCCTACCTTCAAAATGGACTGTCAAAAAACCGGCTGAACTCGGGAGGCGGTTTTCTGCAGTTTTCCTCTCCTCTGGCCGAACCTCCAGGCAAATGCGAGTACTTCTAATGAAGTCGGGTGCAGCCGCGGATCATCACTGGTTGTGATTCAATTCTTACAGTGATTCTAAGCACATCTTAGTAAAAGAAAAATTGTCACAGGCCCATACCCAATGTAGTGGAGTCGTTTGGCGGTATATACTCATGCTAATGGACTTAAATGATACTTTAGCAGCGTGGATGACCCGTGTATAGACCTCTGTTTCACCAGGGTTTTAAATAAAGGCAATAGGTACAATAGGTTTTACCGCAGCACTACGGGACTTAAATGGGCCAGCCTAACAATCCAATAATAATAATAATAATAATAATAATAATGGTGACCATTAAGTTTCCATAAAATATATTATTTCATTATTTAAAGATTGTGTCTAAGGTGTACACAACTTTTTGATCCAATATTTCAATTTTAGTATGAACACATAAATCATGTAGTTATAAATTATATTTTTATTAACTCTGTATTCTGTATGTCAGATCATATTTAATCCTTTCAGGTCCATTTTCCCAACTAACAATTTTAAGTCAACAATTATTAAATACTATTAGGATTTTTCTTCTTAATTGGGGTTTAGACAGAGAAACTATAAAACTCAATATAACTCTAATATAAAACTCGAGGACCCATAAAAGATCTACAAATTTGTTATTAATCATTTTTTAAGAGGACGCCTGGTTTTTGTTTTAATCGTAAAAAATAATAATCTTAATATAAAAATCAAAAATTAAGTTTTTGGAAAAACGACACCAAGTACGAAAAAATATTTACTTGCGTAAGGTCGTAAGCTGCACTATTTTAAAAAATGACTTTTTTTATTGAATTTACAAACCTTATAACACCACACGTCGATTATCGGGAATATTTTCAACAAAAAATGACGTAATTCTTTAGTAAGGCCATATTTACTTGAAAGGTCAGTTCTACAGTCCCACCGAGCTAACACTGCTTTCAAAATTATAGGGTCGTAAGCCACATGCGAAAAAAGATCGTATTTCACTTTGAAGAAAATAATGTACGACGGAAGCCATATGAACTTTGTCAAGTGACAGTGTAAATATGGTAGATCCTGAAAGTTATCTTTTTGTTTGTAGTTTCACTGATAATCTCGCTGATGATTGATATCACGGTTAGTGAAATATAAAAACTAATGCATGAATGCAAATTATCGATGATGAGTATCGTTAGTATTAAGAATTGTTTCTGTTCCTACCACTTAACACGTGTATTGAATAAGATATACAAATTAATCGATTACTTATATTTTTAATAATTTGGGTTATTACAAATTAAAAGAATTATAAAAATTAGTATTTTTTTTATACAAATTTGTTTCTAGAAGACTTGATGTTTTCTTGAATTATGTATTTCTGTAAAGCAAGTGAACGCTTCTGAACACTTCACACTGCAATTTGATCTCCTGTAACAAGGCCGGCCTTAGGGATTTCGGCACCCCAGGCGAGGATGGAAATCAGGCCCCCCCCCCCCCTCTGTATCAAAATTGATGAAATTTTGTAAGCTGGATAAAATCAATGAATTGAAAAATGTTAAAATTATTGAAGTTTTTGTTATAAAAAATTGCGGTGCAAAAAAAGGCAGAATCAAAAAATTAATACAATTGAAGGGACGAATCGAAGAATGAGACGTGCACGTGATGGCTTGAAAGTGCCCCTGAACGTTATGCAATCTCCCGACAATCCCGCTTGTCCCGTTCGCCCGTGTTTACATTGAAAAAAAGGTACAAATCGTTGATTCTCAGAGAACTTCTAGTGAGAAAGTTGTTCCGTAGGGATAAACGAATAAATCTGTGCAAGGAGCATATTATTTCGTGTTGTATATCACAAGATATCACGAGCTTAGTAAAACGAAGTGATGCGCGCTGAGGAAACATCATTTCGTTTTACTAAGCTCGTGATATCTTGTGATATAAAAAACGAAATAATATGCTCCTTGCGCAGATTTATTCGTTAATCCCTACGGAACAACTTTCTCACTGGAAGTTCTCTGAGAATCAACGATTTGTACCTTTTTTTTAAATGTAAACACGGCCGAACGGGACAAGCGGGATTGTCGGGAGATTGCATAACGTTCAGGGGCACTTTCAAGCCATCACGCGCACGTTCCACTCTTCGATCCGTCCCTTCAATTTTGTGTTTTGTTGATAACACTACCCGACGTGACTCGCGTTGATTGAGTATGCATAGTCATTTCGCGTAGTGTTTGGGTCGCTGAAACCGAATCTGGCCATAAAAATGCGATCCTAGCGCAGGTTTTTGAGATATCCTAACCTAAAAGTGCGAAAACACTATTTTTGACATATTTGAGGTTATGTAGCCACGCCAATTTTTTTTCCTAAAAAACTATACAAATCATTTTGAAGTACAAGTCTTGCTCTTCTAAATGCCGTTGAGTATGCTCAAATATCTTTTTTTTTCGTCGAGATATTCAATTTTGAAAATTTTAAGTTACATAGATTCGGTATGCTTTAAGATACTTCACTTTCCATGACAATGAGATTAGAAGTGACAGTCCACAAAACCCTGAAAATTCATAAATTCGGACTGAATCAGGTGCGTCTTACGTTTTTGTGGTCGCTGAATCCAAATCCGGAGTCTATTTGACTTTATCAGGTCAAAGTCAAGGTCTTTCAGAGGTCAAATCAAGAAAAAACTCTAAAAGCGCAGATAAAAATCCTTATTTAATGTTTTCGCGATCGCTGAATCCAAATCGGAGGTCGGGTTAGCTCTATCAGATTAAGCTCATGATCGTTTGAAGGTCAAATCTAGGAAAACCCGAAAAAACATTCCATTGACATGAAAAGTAAAATATCTTAAAGCATACAGAATCTATGTAACTTAAAATTTTCAAAATTGAATATCTCGACGAAAAAAAAAGATATTCGAGCAAACTCAACGGCATTTGAAAGAGCAAGACTTGTACTTTAAAATGCTTTGTATAGTTTTTTGAGAAAAAAATTGGCGTTGCTACATAACCTCAAATATGTCAAAAAATAGTGTTTTTCGCATATTTAGGTTAGGATATCTCAAAAACCTGCGCTAGGATCGCATTTTCATGGCCAGATTCGGTTTCAGCGACCCAAACACTACACGAAATGACTATGCATACTCAATCCACGCGAGTCACGTCGGGTATAGTGTAAGTCAAGAAATTTTATTCCACATTATATACACATACAAAATATCATATAGAATATACAAAATATATATAAAAGATACAGAATTCGGCGATATTAGAGACAATGCCCTCACGCTAAAACTTGGGGTATCAAATTGTTGTACCTATTTTGATCTAGAATTTCAACTCAATATGATTCGCTTTAGAGGATCAATGAAAATTAAGGAGGACAACTTCAAGGCGTATTAGCATCAGTATACAAAACAGAATGACAGTTGACGATTTTCGAAAAACATTCCTTTCTGCCAAATTCTATTTCTGCAAATCGATAATCGATCCTTGATCGAGATTTGCTGACATTTGTAAACAAACATCCACAACCTCAGTAATCATAAACTTAAATAAACGGAGCTAAGTAAATGATTTTTTTCCAAATTTTAGTAACAATTTAATTTTAAACGATCATCAACAATTGATCATCATTCAGGTAAGAGGTTTCAATAATTTTATAATTTGTTGAGTAGTTGAAATTTTATGACGAATCAAGTTGATCATGAATATAGGTATCAAAACGTTGCATCCTTTTGATCCAGTTGCCGCATCCACTTGATACCTGGTAGTTTTGTGTGCTAAGAAAAGTTGATCCTTCGAGCCTTTACTTGCGCGATCTCGTTAATATATGCCATTAAACCATTTCCCTTTCAGGGTAGGCGTGACACTACCCGATTCGGGTAGTGTTTCTAGGTTTTTCTTGTAGTTATAAATAACTACAAGTGTGGGCTCACCACACCCACGATGTGCCAACAGCACTCATGTCAGTATTCTTGAATGGTCACCCATCCAAGTACTAACCGCGTCCAACGCTGCTTAACTTCAGTGATCTGACGAGAACTGGGTTTTTCAGCGTGGTATGGCCGTTGGCCATAATGTTGGCGTTAATGAGTTCAGAGAAATCCAATGATTGGGATGCTTCGTTTTCTATTGTCAACATCGCGAGAGAGCTCAACCTATTGTCTGTCATGGTTGATCTCAGATATGTTTTTATCAATATGAGCTTCGAAAAACTTCGCTCTGCATTTGCAACAGAGACAGTGGTAGTTGGAAAGATTCGTCACGCTACGAATACATTAGGGAAAGTATCATCCAAATTATTTTCAACTATGAAATTTAAAACAGCCATTGGTTGGGGTTTCCGCGGTATCCGGTAGCACGTATTTCAAGTGCAGGAACTCGTCATAGAGATCTTCGCCGTTAATATCGCTTTCATTACTGTGAGTAAGTTCTTTTTCTAATTCAGAGCATAGTTGTTTTAAACGATGCTTTTCGGAGATATGTTTCAAATTGTACAGAAATGACCATATCTTATTATGATCTTCCAATTGTTTTAATCGTTCTTTCAATAATGCAAGTCATGTACTTCATAATAAAACTGCTCCTTTTTATTTCGCGTACGTCCGTTTTTTTCGTAACCGGTTTTACTTCCAAACCTTCCGAAATTTCCTTCGCCGTTATCAATGCGCTTTCGAAACCTTGATTGCGGTAATCTTCCAAATATTGCTGACTCGATTCTGACTGCAGCTCGTTTCAGATCCTTTTGCAGTTCCCTGGCCAATATTGTCAATCTTAATAACTGAAGATTCATCTCCTCTTCTTTTGTTATTATTTTCTTTGTTTATTTCTCCCACGGAAGATCCTCTATTCAATCGTTCTGAATCATGAACAGAACCGAAGAAAAATTACTTCAGATGACACGAAACATTAAAATAATTCTCAATAGTATATACATATAATTACATAAATCAAATTTCGAATATCGAAAATCAATTCAACATTCAAGTCATCTAGTTTTTAATTAAGAAAATCAAATTTCAAAATTCAAAAGTAAATTAGAGGACGTCAAAACTGACATCCACCGTAAATTCAGGGAAAAAGTAAATATTCGTTTATAATAATAATAATGATATAATAATAATATATGAATAATAATAGCCAGCCTAATATATATATATATATATATGTGTGTGAGTTCGTGTGTGTGTGTGTGTAGAAAATTACATTTTGGATATTTATCACAAGCAGAAAGTGATTAACAGCAAAGTCATTAATTTTTCTCCTCACTTCAATTTCACTGAAGATTAAATGAAAGAAATGAAAGTACAGTCAAATAAAAATCGAGATAAAAATTCAAATAATTGTTCATTAGTCGTGTGCATTTTGTCGGATTTAAATATGGTATTTTCGATTCGACGTGCGTTCATTTTCGGATCGGTTTATTCAATTCGATCGGCCCAATATTACGGCACAGTCACGGTGCAGTGGAACCGACTTTAACCAAAAGTTTTTGCAAATCATATCTTGTTTCTTATTACCGGGAAATGACCGGGGATTTTTACGTGTGCTGGAAATTTTGTTTAATTTTCAGTAAAAAATGTTAATGAGGATATCAAATGAAGATTTGATAATATTGACAAATTCTAAAAAATGGTTTTCATACTCTTGAAAAAGCACTTTTCGTTCCCGATTAAACTTCTCGAAAAATGTTTCTTTCAATTACAACAGCAGTACATAATAAAACTTCCTTAATCATAAACAATATCTGCACAAATATGCATCGAATAAGAAAAGTTCATATGTCTAATTTTAGCTACTAACGAGGGGAGATGTTCAGAGTTGGGATTTTTTCTGAAATCTCATAAATATCCTACTGACAGTCCATTGGATGATTATTAATTTCCCACAATATTAACCAGGAAAGACGAATTTTCAAGAAAATATCTGAATTTTTAACTAAATAGCTGAATTTTTTAACAGAAAAAAATAAAATTTTATCCAGGGAAAAATTTTCAAATAAAATGATGAATCTTCAGAAAAAAATTTTAACAAATAAGTTCAACTTTCAACCAAGTAGTTGAATTTTTAACCAAAAACATGAATTTTCAACCAAGGAGATGAATTTTCAACCAAGGAGATTAATTTTCTACCAGAAAAGATGAATTTTCAACAAAATACATGAATTTGCAACCAAATAGTTCAATTATCAATTACAAATGATACATTTTCAAACATAAAAATTAATTTTTGACAAATGATTTCAACTTTTAATCTAGTAGTTTACTGTTTGACCAAAACAGATTAATTTTCAAACAAAAATTTGAATTTTTAACCAAAAAAGATGTTTAAAAAAATGTGTACGAAAAGAAATGAAGTTTCCAACCAAAAAGACGTAATGCAACAAAAGCGTTGAATTTTAAACTAAGAAAGATTTTTTAGTCAAGAAAGAAGAATAATTACAACCGATTTGTTGAAGTTTTAGTCAAAAAATAAGAAGTTTCTGCAGAACAGTTGAATTTTCATCCCGAAAATATGAATATTCAACAAAAAAGTTAATTTCGAAACCAATAATTTTATTTCCTATCAAAATGTAGTTGCATTTGTTACTAAAAAAGATTTTTGAGTCATGAAAGAAAAACAATTTCAACCAAACTGTTGAAGTTTCAAGCCAAAAAGACAAATTTTCTACAAAGCAGTTTAATTTTCAACCCGAAAATATGAATTTTCAACAAAAAAGTTAATGTCCAACCCAATAGTTTAATTTGCTACAAAAATAGTTAAATTTTCAACTATGAAAGACGTTAAATTAAGGCCGATCGAATCGAAAAACCCAATCTGACCGTAGCATGAATCGAATGTCGGTGTTTCGACATTCAAAGTGCGTCCAGTGTCGTTTCGAAATCGGATCTAATTTTTGTGCACACATCTATTGTTTATCCAAGATAATAACAGCGCATGCAAGGATATAACAAATATTCATTTCATCACTTACCGGATCCTGATGAAATTTTTTTTGTGCACCGGATAATTCATCCATAGGTACTCCCTGCTGAAAAAGCCTACATAGTAAACTACATGGGAACCTTTTTTGAATTCCTGTCTCAAATTACGATGTGAGATAGCATGGCAAATATTTTGTGGGTTTTCACATGGGTTCTTATATTAATACCGTTATGTAGACCTATGAATTGTTCCTACATGAAATCCCACATGGAATTAGAACTTTTTTTGAATAAAATATGTTTTGGAAGTTTGGGGTGCATAGTTGGCAATCTTAAAAACCCCTCAAAAATACTGCGCAGCCGTACCTTTCATAGAAAACTACTTTGCACTCCCTAAATATTAATTGCAAACCCATCCATGTAGGAACCTTCATAAAAACCCATGATAAGAACCGATATAGATTCCCATCCTATATTCCTATCTCAGATCGTAATTTGAGACAGGAATTCAAAAAAGGATCCCATATGGGTTCCCACATAGATTCCAATGTAGTTTACTATGTAGGCTTTTTCAGTAGGGCTTTATATCTGAACTCCATCGTGAATATTCTCAAATCCTGTTATAAACCGTGAATAAAGGTGTCAAGACTCTAGACCTATTAAGAGGGCGCACCTGAAAATCCTTAATACAATACAGTACAGTGTGATCCGTAATTTCGGCGCCCCCTAGAGCTGCGCCCTGGGTGACCGCCCGGCTCGCCCAGCCCTAAGGCCGGGCCTGCGAGTGTAAAATTTCATTTTTGTGGCTTACAACCTTATGCAACTAGATGAACGATATCGTATTGTATCTAATGCGAATAGCCTCATTTCGCTCGTAACAGTGAATAAGAAAATTCAATATTTTTACGAAGTGTCTCCTCATTCCGAAACTCGGGATGAGTAGTCAAAAAAATTCCGAAAGTTTGGCTAGTCGTCCCGAAATTTCGGGATGACTAGTCTATACACTTTTCCAGCCCTGCCAATTTTTTGGGACGACTAGATGCAGACTAATTTCAGCACATTTACTCCGCTCTGCCAAATTTTTAAAATCTTCTAGTCTAAAAGTGTTATAATTTGTATTAAGATAGTGTAGGCTTTTTCCGTTTTCTAAAATATTTTTATTAAAAAATTGCCAACATGTTTCTACTCAGAACCGAGCCCTTTTCTAGGCGCAGTTCTTCTATTTGTATAGGAAAATGAGAAACAATTCCATTGTAGAAGTTCATCGTTGTTCAAGATTTGTAGTAAAAAATATGTTTTTTGTTTGGAGAGGTTATTACATGATATTTCTATGAGAATTTTGGTAGTCAACAGTGAAATAAAACAAATTTTGGTTTCATTTGTAAATTCGAAAATAATTATCAGCCCCGTGTCATTCAAAGCTAAAACTGGGCGGCGTTATTTACCTATAGGGCAGACTTGCTACAATATGCATGGTGTAAATGAGAAAAGTGATATTTTTTAAAAGTTCTACTATGTTTATCTTCGTTTCTAATCGGAAGAATGAAGTCAGATAGTTTAAGCATCGAATAACGAAAAAACGATAAAATAGTATAAAAATTTGAAAATAAATGCGATAAAAGAAATTGAAAATGGCGGAAAATTAAAAAAAAATTGATAAAATAAGTTGCAAAAATGTAAATATTGTTACTATTATTTATTTTGCTATGGAAATGAACATTTTTGTTTTTAACCAACAGAATACTTTATATACATATTAATACGGAATTAATTATTTATATTCTATGAAAAAACATTAACCTGAATCAGCCAAAATTTTTTTTTTCTTTAAACAAAATCTGGAACGGGGAATACCCTCCGCAGCTCAAGGTTGCCAACTTGCACTAAACAGCAGCCTAAAATTATTTGGGTAACCTCCCTGAATAGCATACAATGGTTTTGCGCGAGATTTAAATGTGAAAGACCAGGATAAGTCGTTTTTCATAAACCACTGCTCGCCGTACCATATATGACCCCGTAGGCGGATTCGGGTTGATATAATTTTATTTCTATTTACTTGTATTATTGCCTTGCAAAACTATTAGATTTTCTTAAAAACAGTTAATAATAAATTTCTGATGTTAAATTTTGTCGATTGTACTGGTCAAATAATTTTTGGAGAAACGAGAAAAAATCTGCCTCTGCCCGGATTCGAACCGGGAATCGCCACTATTCACGAGTGGAGCGTTCAACCAATTACGCCACCGGGGCCACAGCAGATTGTTTCTTGTTTCTCCTATTTCACAGGATGACGCATATCAGCATTTTAATAACCTGTTAAAAATTTTAAACGGTTAATTCTAATCATAATAGTTCTTGAATCTTTAATATAATTTGGAAAATTGATGTTAGGTTGTCGACCAGGCTATTTGTGAATTTCTTATGCTAAATTTTTTCGATTGTACTGGTCAAATAATTTTTGGAGAATCGAGGAAAAATCTGCCTCGGCCCGGATTCGAAACGGGAATCGCCACTATTCACGAGTGGAGCGTTCAACCAATTACACCACCGGGGCCACAGCAGATCGTTTCTAACATCAATTTTCTAAATTATATTCAAGAATTATTTTATTAGAATTAATCGTTGAAAAAGGTTCACAGGTTATTAAAATCTGATATGCGTCATTCTGTGAGATGGGAGAAACAAGAAACGATCTGCTGTGGCCCCGCTGGCGTAATTGGCTGAACACTCCACTCGTGAATAGTGCGGTTCACGGTTCGGATCCGGGCCGAGGCAGATTTTTTCTTGTTACTCAAAAAATTATTTGACCAGTACAATCGACAAAATTTAACATAAGAAATTTATTAATTAACCGGGTCGACAACATAACATCAATTTTCTAATAGTTGATAATGTTTAGTAGACCTTTTGAAAAATATGACTTTTCTCATTTGAGCACGTCAGAGCGAAAGAAAGACTCCGCAGAGCCGTGAGGAAAAACGAGACAAATACCGTTAGAAAGAGAAACTCTCACGCAGAATGCCTGAAGAGTAAGACAGCGCAACGATAATTGTCTCGTTTTTCCTCTCGACTCTGCGGAGTCTTCCTTTTGCTCTGATGTTCTCATTTGTACCATGCACTTCGTAGCAAGTCGACCCTATCGGTAAACAGCGCCGTCACTTGGCCTAGTGGCCACGGTCAACTCTCATCATACATTTACGCTACAGGCCTGCCATTAAGTGGCACCGGGATTATAATTATAAAAGTCATAACGTCAACAAATATTTAGATTGTCATTGGAAATAAATCCCAGGGCAAATATCTAAATTTATTTTACATTTTTTTTTAATTTAGTTTTAAAGCCATGTGGCAAGTTAATTTAGAGAGACATGAATGCGAATTTGTACCTCTCCATAGAAAATTCGATTTTCGACCCACTCCACAGGCATCGAAAGTCGAATTTTCGATTGAGGTATGATGAAAAATCTATGATTGAATTGTTTCTAATTTAGTAATTTTCGTATACTAGTAGTAATAAATGCGCCTTGAAAAGATCTTCGATCCGAGTCGAAACATCTGGTGATTTTTTAATAAAAATATTAAAAAGTCGGAAAAGGCCTACACTATCTTAATACTCAAAGTTACCGAAGAAAATAAAAACAGTAATAAGTATCGTTGTGAAAAATATGTAAGGTGTATTAGAATCATTGAGAAAAGACAAGACAAATTATTCGTTGAACTAATAACTAAATTATATTATATTCAACCTCTGTATAAATGATGTATAATTTCCTTGAGAAAAGATTTGAAAAAAATTCCTTTAATTGGCTTTGGGATCGGTTTAATATACATAACCTAATAACTTTATTCATTTGTAAATATTTTTAAGAAAATTATAGTTTTTGTCAATGTTTGAAGTTCTAAGAAATTTTTTATCAGAATTTGTTTTCTGTTCCCTTTGGCCCACTACAATTCCAAAATTTCTACATCTTTCTATCTTTTCTTTTCGAATAGGGGAAATCCTAAGAATCTATAAAGTTAAATCACTCCTCTCAATATGATTGGGGTTTCCTCCTCTTCTTTTTCATGTATATATATATATTGTGTATGTACATATCTCGATTTCCGTCTGTTCTCTTTCTGTTCTTTCATTCTTTTCCTATCATTCAGATATTGGATAGACGCACACAGTGACTCCATTGTGACGTTGATGCGCTTCGTCCTCATCTATGGCTTCGGAGAAAGCGAGCTGAACGATCTCTCTCGTTGTGCAGTAGTTAGACTGTAAAGTCCGTCTTTCTCTGTCACAAGACACCGAGTATGGCGATCTCTTTTCGAACCGAGTGCCTAGTATTGATCCGCTGACGCTCCCTCGCGCAGTTCCGACCCAGCTGGTGGTGGTAGGCGAGGATGGTAGGAGGTCGAACCCAAACCCAAAACCCCAACCTTGCAAACCAAACTCAACTACCACCCCCGCAACCATCTCGTCCCATTCCATTTCACCCCTGGAGCACTTTCCTCCATCCCCTCTCTCTTTCTCTCTTGCTCTCTCGCTCTTTCTCGCTCTCTTTCCTGCCCTCTAATATGTATGTCCATAAACCACCCCCGAGACGCGATCGTACTTTCCCATGTAGAAACGCGTAAGCTTTGCGTAACGCTCGTGCTGCTAGGCCTAGGACCCTTCTCCTGGTACATGCACGTAGATATTACAAGTCGTAACGTCGTATCCATGAAGGAAATAAAGGGTTACTCAGGTTTTTCTCCTTGCGGAAGAAAAACGGCTTAATAAGTCATTCTTATGAATTATTATAAGATGTTTCTTCAATATAAGTCGGAGTGATGAAGACTTTGGCTTCTTTCTACGAAATTCGTTGAAATGGCCAACAAAAATTATACATTCCTGCAGCCAAATTGGTCGATATTTACTTCTCCACCACTAAAAGTATTCCATTAAATTTACTTGAAGAAAATGTTTAATAATGAAAAATCCACATACTTTCTCAGTTTTATCAAAATCTTTCTATAGCCAGCCATTTTTCAAACACAAAAATTTAAATTTTCATTTTTAAATATTTTTTCTCGGCGAACAAAATATTTTGAAGAAAGTTGAAAAAGTTATGGGGATTTGTAATTCGTTTTACATTTTTCCTTGTGTAAATGTAATGGAACACTAAAAACTAAAAATTTCCTTCTTAAAATTGTTTTATGTGTCAAATCATAAATCTTTGAAGTGTTCTTAAAAGCCACGATCCTCATTCTTGCGATTCTTATTTTTCACGAAAGTGAGCACATTTTGGCTGCTTAAAAAAAATCTTTGTTCAAGTTGTTGACCTGTAGGCATTACGTCGAAATAATGAGTGAAATTCCCGAAAAAATCCCATATCGAATGTTTTTGATGAGAAAGTTTCGTTAAGGGGTCCCTTCTAACATATCAAAAATGCTAGAACAGATCAATTGCCAAACCGGGTTTTTTTTCGAAAACAGTTCCAAAAGTTACTTTTGCGTGGACGGAGAGTTCCCGTTGCATTTTAGAGCTAAATGTCCAACAGAAAAAAGGAAGAGGACAAAATTATGAGAAAATTTTGTCAAACAAATAATCCGCTATCTTGCATAGGTTTCGAGTTATGGTATATTGAAAAAACCTCACTTTTTTGGATTTTCAGCGAAAAAGTACTAAGTTTCAAAAAACACTGTGTACCTTTTTACCTAATCACTGCATGGAAAAGTGTACCACAGGTGAGTGAAAGTAGACTCAATTTGCTGTGATTACAAAAAAAGAACAATGTCCTACCTATAATAGGTCATAAGTTATGACCCTTCAAAGTTGGCTATTTCTGCCTGTTTTTACGGGCAAAAAAGTGGAGTTCAGTTTTTTCAAAATAAATCGAGTCAGGTTTAGTTTGCATTGATGATGGCAGAGGATGAAATAGAGTTTATAAAATTTTGCGTACATCTAAAGAAAAGTCTTTTAGACCTGATATTTTGGGAATTGCAAGGTTTCAAAAATTTCATTTTTTTTTTGCATTTTTGACTAAAAACGAAAAAGTTGAGGTTTTGTAAAATACCTCGTTTCTTGTGGATCCTGCGACAAAGTTTATACAGAAAAAATGAAAGTGGAGTCAATTTAGCGTAATAAAAAAAAAGTGTCCTAGCCCTAATACGTCACCAGATATGACCTTTGAAAGTGCAATCTTCCTGCATAGAGGCACCTGAGCGTACCGTAAAGTAGAACTACGGTCATATTTCGAAGTTTTTGTCCCAAATAAGTTCAAATATCCATTTATCATCTATAAAACGTCTTTTTGATGTGACAAATAAATAATTGTTTATAACAAAAGCTTGCTATCACCACTTGTGATTACTTTTTGGCCCTTTTTTAGTACTTTCGTGGCAAAAAAGTAATTCTAATTGATCAATAAACAAATATTTTTTATTAATAATTGTTTATAACAAAATATTGCCATAACCTCTTTATTTTTTTCTGTTGGACATTTTGCTCTAAAATGCAATGGGAATTATCCGTCCACGCAAAAGTAACTTTTGGAACTGTTTTCGAAAAAAAACCGGTTTGAGAATTGATATGTTCTAGCATTTTTGATATGTTAAAAGGGACCCCTTAACAAAACTTCTCATTAAAAACATTCGATGTGGGATTTTTTCGGGAACCAAACTACCAGATGACTGGACAAGTGATATGTCGACCGCGAAGCTCCCTTTGCTGCACATTTAACCCTTGAGGAGATTCTTTGTGGATCCACTTTCATGGGAGAAAGGAAGAATAACGATAGAGAAGCTTCTTTGAAAGTAATAGTAGCTAACAGAGATAGGAGGGTCAGAGGTACTATTGACTTTACCTCAGAAGAAAAAGGGTGAGACATATATAGAGATAGAGACTTTAGAAAGAAAGTAGCATATTGCAAAGAATTCGTGGACGCGACTGAAGACTTTTTAAAATGTCCTTCTTTTACATATAAAGACAAAAGAAATACGAATGAGAGAACTAAGAAAAAAAGTGACTGACATCTCTCAGGGCCGGTCCACAATGAGAGTCGTAAGCGTCGCCGTTCGAACGTATATGCGTATTTGACGTCATACGCACGTTGTTACCAACGGTCGCAGCGAGAAAACGAAAAATGCGAAACGGCGAAACTGCTCGGATAATTGGCAACAACGTGCGTATGACGTCAAATACGCATATACGTTCGAACGTCGACGCTTACGACTCTCATTGTGGACCGGCCCTCATGCGAACTCGGAAACTTCAAATTACGTATTTTAATCTACACTTAGACTATCGTATATTTCTTTTTCTGTCTACATATCTGCTCTCTGAATTTGAATCAGTTGATTTTTTTCCTAATTTCAATCCGTGAGTGAATTGTAGCTATGGATCACATATTTTATTTATGAATTAGTAATTTTTTAGATTCGTCAATAAAAAGCAACTGATTCATAGCTAAAATTCAGTCACTGATGGAAATTGTAATGCCAAGAATTGAAAATATGAGTTTTAGTATATAAACACGTTGTAATTGCCATATCTTTCGATTGCAACACAGTTCCCGTAAAATTTTCTTTTTGGCACTTACAACGTTTTGGAAATGCTCGATTCATATACAGGGTGTATTTTTACATTCTCATTCTAATGAGAAGGTATTAGTTTTATGTAAAATTTGACATAATCGGTTTTCATCAAATCTCCACGTTTTGAGACCCCCTGAGCTAGAAAAAACGATTTTTACCAAGGTGTCTGTCTGTAGTCTGTCTGTCTGTCTGTCTGTAGCCACGATAACTTTCGAAAAAATGATCAGATTTGATTGAGCTTTGGCACACTTTTTTATGGCCTAAAAAGAGAGAACGAGTTCGTTAACCAGCTATTTTGGATGAAAATTCAAAAAGTGAGCACATTTTGAAAATTTTTGAGACCACTTTTTTTGAAGATTTGAAAATTCCATGAACGGTTATTAGTAGTACGCAAAATGATGAACAAAATATTGTAATGACTTTTCGTGATAAAAAAAAATTACTGGAGTTATAGCATTTTCAAAATTCCAAAAAACAAACGAAAATGAACATTTTAAGCCGAAAAACGTACGATATGAAAAAAAAGTCAAGAGGAGAAAAACATTGCTTCTTGAACACCCTATAATATTTTCATAACAACTTTTTGAATTTTTCGAAAAATAAAAAATTCAAATTTTGATCGCACAAAAAAATAATGAAAAATCAAAAATTCCATTTTGCTGTCAAACTATGCAAGATACGAGAAAAGATCATATGACCAAAATTGTGCACCTAAAAAAGATCTACAAATTTCTTATTAATCACTTTTTGATATGACGCGTAGTTTTTGTTTTAATTGTAAAATACAGCATTGAAAATAGAAAAATCAAATTTTTAGACGAATAACACCAGCTACGAAAAAAATGACCAAAACAAAATTTGTTCATCCAAGGAAGAGGTACAAATTTGTTGTGCATCATGTTTTAATGGGATGCGCAGTTTTTGTTTTATTCGTGAAAATAACATTGACAGTGAAAAAAATCGAATTTTTAAAAACAATGCAAGGTACGAAAACAGATAAATGAACAAAAATTGTGCATTCAAAAAAGACTTACAAACCTGTAATCAATTTTTGTTGTAAGAATATATTCAAAATGAAAAAAATTAACTTTTTTGATAAACGGCACAAGCTAAAATAAAATGTTAACTAATAAAATTTGTCGCCTGAATTATATCATTACTTTTCATTTGAAATCAAATACAAATTTAGTAATTTGTATATGAAGAACATATAACACGAAGCACAAAGTGCGCGATCAGTGTATTTCGGAGCGCGAAGCGCGACGACCATATCGCACGCCGTAAGTGCGCTCAAACTTTTTTGTTTCTATCATACGGTGCACAGAACCGAGCGTGAAACGCAAGGTTCAAATGATTTTCAAATCAAATATCGAGCGCGAAGCGCGAGTGCCTGGATGAGAATGTGTTCCTTAAGGTCGATAGAACCTTGAGTAAATAAAGTTCCTTTTCAGTCTAAAATAAAAACAAATTTAACAATCACTTAATATGTAGAGGTTTTGATAATTTTATAATATTGCAAACAAACTTTTTCTTTTCATCCAAGTCGAACACGAAGTTCAAAAATCTAGAGGAGCCGAGTGTAAAGCGCGATGTAAATACGCCCCAGCGCGTAGCGCGAGGTGAATACATAATCGAGCGCGAAGCGCGAGATCCAACAGTCGCGCGCCACAGGCGCGCTCAAACTTGCGAGCGAAGCGCGCGAAGAGAATGTGAAGAGAATTTTTTTAACTTGAGACATCGAAATATCTCAAAAAATCATTCATTGGCTGCCCCGGCCTTGTATCGCTGCGCTTGCGCTAAGCAACTTTTTCAACTGCGCATGTGCTGAAAACCGCGGTCGATTTGAAATCAATAAATATTATCAAGTTCAAAACACCCAAAAATTCCTAGAACTGCTGCCTCACGCAGTTTATCAGCTCAAGGGGCGAGAGACGGTTGCGACTCTCGCCTCGGAAGGGCCGAGTGCCCGAATACCCACTCCAGTATATTGCGCAATATTATGTATTCCAATTGGAAACGGTTCAGACGGTCCCGATTTGCGCAGTTGAAAATGTTGTGGTCGGTTAGCATGTCAGTATTTTTCAAGTGCCTTTCCAGCATGGCTTCGCGGCCATGCTAGGCTAGATGTGGAAATGGAAGACGTCAGGAAGGTTATCACATGGGACTGCAACTGCATACGAGTTTTTATTCTAAACACAAAGGTAAGTTATAAAGGTCTCGATAGTAATATTTTTCAAGTGTTTCGCGAAATACAATCAACTATGCGAAATTTGAGGTTAGAGAACCGGGTCGGATCAAATCGATCTGATTTACTTTTATGTTTAGCATATTTAATCGAAAACGTCGTGAGACGTATTCCCATGACGTCGTGAAAAAATACTCAATTCAAGGCATCCATCTCGCAAGTGGCTTGGCATATTTTTGGTTCGCGGGTATGGCTTTAAGATTACGAACTAGTGATAGTTTCACACCTTCGAGAGCACCTATCACAAGGAAAATTACTTGTACCGAATATTTTGGGTACAGTCGTTGCAGCTCTCTTTTAAGGTCTTTGTACCTCTCCTCTTTTTCTTTCTCCTTTGCAGTGATGTTGTATTCGGACGGAGCCGAGAATTCGATCACGAATATAGTTCGCTTCTCGAAGTCTTGGAGGACAATGTCAGGCCTCGAGTGCGCAACGGAGACTGCTGCCCGAAAATCGTAGTTCCAGAAAATTTGGCACTTCTCGTTTCGGACAATCGACTCTATCTCCTTTGGAGCGTTCGGCAGGGCAGGGTCGCCACCAAAACCGTAAGAGTGACAAAGATGGTAATAAAGCACTCTTAGGGCCGCATTATGTCTATAGATATACGTTGTTCCTGCGTGGGTCGGACACCCCGTTAGTATGTATTCTAGGTACTCAGCGTGTGCATGACACGCTCTGCACCTATCACTGGGAACTTCTTGACATAGAATGCGGTCGCGGTATATTAAGGTGGAAATGACACCGTCCTGGCATGCGAAAATAAAACCCTCTGTACCTGAACTAAGCCCTGACGATCTGAGGAAAGCAAAAGTTTGCTCCTTCGACAACGACTGTTTTTCTACAATTCTGTGAAAGTTTCCGTGCATTTTCTTGTCGAGTAGCTCTTGGTGAAATTTTTCAACCTCTGCTTTCTTTACTTTGGGTTTTCGAAGTGAAGCATCTAGATGGAGTAATGCACTTTCCTCACTTTTGATGTTAAAATTCAGGCCAAGGGTCTCGGCCGCTTGCTCTGCGGCTTTGTAAAGGAAAGCTCCTTCGCCAGTCAGCTCGTGGTTCCTGACCATTTTTAGGAGAGGATCTGTGCCATTCGCAACGATGTAAGCTGTACTTAGAACAATTCAGTTATAAAGATACTGGAGATTTAGAAGTCCGCGTCCGCCTTGACGGTGTGAAATGTATAATCGCGGAACTGACGAATTGATATTCAAGCTTTTATACATATGCATGATCTTACGTGTGGTGATATCAAGGGCCTTAAGTTCGTTCTTCGTCCATTGAACCACCCCAAACGAGTAGAGTAGAACCGGGACGGCGTACATGTTAATCGCAGATACCTTGTTCAACGCCGACAGATTGGAAGACCAAATCTGTCGAAGAAGATGCTTGTATCTGCTTCGGAGAGACTCCTTCACTGATGTTACGTCCTGAATGCGGCTTTGAGGCACGCCCAGGTAAGTATAGGTCTCTGCAGTATTAAGATGTCTAATAACACTTATATCTACAAGCTCAGGGTCCTTGGGAATGCCAGTAATATTTCCTTTCTTCAGATTAATTTTGGCACACTTGTCCAAACTAAAGGTCATCCCAATCTCTCCTGTGTACTTCTTGACGATATTTATAGCATTATGAAGTTTGCTTTTACCAGAGGCATATATCTTCAGGTCATCCATATAAAATACATGAGCGACCTTATGCTCGCGCTGATTAGTGTCGCCACAGAGGTATCCAGAAGAATTTTTTAGTGCGAGAGATATAGGCAGAACTGTGATGCAAAAAAGCAAAAGGCTCATGGTATCACCCTGAAAGACGGCCCTCTGGAAGGTGACGTTGTTCGTTGTCACACGATAATTTCTAGATGAGATAGTAAATCTAGTTTTCGAAAGAGGCATCAATCTTTCTATGCATTCTCCTATGTGTGGATGTATCTTGAAGCTTTCCAACAGACAGATGATAAGTCTATGAGAGGTTCAATCGAAAGATTTCCGGTAGTCAATCCAGGCCATTGACAGGACGCGCTGACTGGCTGCAGCGCCTTTACAGGCACACCTGTCAATTAGCAGGTTCTCTCGACAGCCTGCTACACCTTTTTTCGAGCCACGTTGTTCGTACATCTCTCGCCACACAGGCTCAATTCGTCCAACAATCCTGTTGTTTAGGACAGCTGTAAAAATCTTTTACAGTGTGTTCAAACAATTTATTGGGCTGTAATTCTCTGGGTTGGACAAGTTGCCTTTTTTCGCAGGAGTATAGTGCATCCTAACACCAGCCACTGCGGAATGGGCGTCTCCGACTTTAAATATGAGGTGAATATGCTGGCCAAATGTTGGTTTGTAAAAGTAAACTTCTTCCACCAGAAGTTCTTGATACAATCTGGTCCAGCAGCGAAAGAGTTTTTCGTGCTTCTAAGTGCTTTTTTCACCTCTTCGGCAGTGATTGATCGACATTCCTCCTTAGATTTTTGAGTTTGTCGCAAAACTCCTTGAAGCGGATGATATTGCCAGTATCTTCTGTCAACTCTAGAGTTTCCGGGATCTTGTATACCTCTCTCCAAAAAGTCTCTACCTCCTTGGGCTTGGGTGGATTTTTTACAGAAACAGGGAGATCGCTGAAGAGGCGTGATGGGTCAGCAAGAAACTAATGATTCTCCCTGATATATCTCTCCCTCTTCTGTATTCTCCTCCTTGCGTCAGATAACAGCCGTATTTTGTCAGCAATATGCTGCTTGATTGTCAGCAGCTTTGACTTGTTCAGTGTGTGATTCAAGATCCTTAGTTCTTGGGCGAACTTTCGAACCCTTTCCGTGAACGGTCTACTAGATGTTATGTAGTCAATCACACATTGAACACGGGACGCATTCTGTCTTGCTCATCCAATCTTCTTGTTTAGTTGATGCAAGCGTCTTTTGGTCTTTTGATTCATCGTCGGTTTTAGCCTTCGATTTGAATCAGCCAAAGCTCTCGCAGCACCATAAACTGAGCAATTGGTGGTCCAGAGGTCGGATTCTTGCGAGATATCTCCACGAAGGGAGGCATCCATTTCAGCTGGATCTTGGGGCTTAGGAGGAACTTGCATGTTAATGTTCCTCCTTGTCCTGAAATCACGATCATCTCTCAGAAGGTGCCTGCTTTCCGCGGTTGGTCTCAATGTCGCTTCTCCATCTTCATCAGCAGCTTGATTAAGCAGCGGTTGAGGAAGCGATGTAGTCGGCTTGATCTCGCAAAGACAGATGCGAAACGTGCTGAAACTCTGGGTGTTGCTGGCACCACAGAGTGTGCATACGCGCCATAAAGCCTCCGTGAACAGGGATAATGCTGGCATCGTAGCAGTTTTTCAAGTCATCCTTAAGTTGACCCGTCCACTGAATGTGGGCGTTTCGCCGGCTCGTCGTCATGTTTCCCTCTAAATTATTTTCAGCACCCCGAACACACCAAAACGAGAAATGCCAAATTTTCTGGAACTTCGATATTCGGACAGCAGTCTCCGTTGCATACTCGAGGCCTGACATCGTTCTCTAAGACTTCGAGAAACGAACTATATTCGTGATCAAATTCTCGGCTACGTCCGAATACAACACCACGGCCAAGGAGAAAGAAAAGGAGGAGAGGTATCAAGACCTTAAAAGAGAGCTGCAAAGACTGTACACAAAATATTCTGTACAAGGAATTGTCCTCGTGATAGGTGCTCTCAGAGATGCGAAACTATCACTGGTTCGTAACCTTAAAGCTATACCCGCCTGCCAAAAGTATGCGAAGGCACTTGCAAGATGGATACAGAAAGCTGTTATCCTTGGGTCGCTGCGTGTCCTCAAGACACACAAGGGTTTAGCCGGCCTGTCGTTGTGATTTCATCGTGCCCTGTGACCACCCATCTCACGGTTGTGAGAGCTGGCCATAAATGTGATTTACCGCGGTTCTACTGGGAGCTAGTGTAATTTTTCAGATGGCAGTTGCTCTCAGTGGAACCCTGCGGTGATTGTTTGACCCTTTTTTTTATATATTGTATATATATATATATATATATATATATATATATATATATATATATATCCGAAGGAATAATCCCCACGCGTAGGCGCAACGACCGTGCCGAAAGCTAAACGGCACCTGGGTGAGGTGCCTTACCTTGCTTGCAGAGCGCTACAAAAACGGGCGAACCCTTTCCCTGGCTGCACGTGGGAACAACAATGACACCACCAAACCACCAAAAAGTTGTAGATGCGGATTAAAAAGATTTAACGCGCAGAGAACGCGTATGAACATTCTATGGTGCCAAAAACACCCAGAGCTTCAGCACGTGTCATAACAGTCTTTGCGAAATCGTACTGCCTACTCTCGAAAACTGGATAAGAACTCAGTGTGCTTCCACAACCGCTGTATAAATAAGCCGCAGACGAAGTGGTGGAAGCGACTACACTGTTAGAAATGTTCGGAAAATTCCGACACATTTAAGATACGAAAGTAACTGAAATTTACGAAATTAGGTTACTGAAAACGAAATTCAATAACTTTTATAGTAACTTTACTATATTTTTATTAAACTTCAGAAACGATATCTGAAAATTACAAATAATTCCTTAAAGTTCCTAAACGGTAACTGAAATATAAGTTATCGTAACAGAAAGGAGTGCGCAGTTGCATGCGCACTCGTTGCTTCTCGATTGCGTTCGTAGGAGACAAAACATGGTGGTTCAGTGGTAATTGGCGGCAACAAAGTGCAAAATGAAGTGGAACAATTCAATATTGAAAAGGCTTTGATCCAGGTTTCAATTGGATGGTGTGTCCGCTATTTACGTCAAATGATATCCTCCTGCCTAGATAGGTTAAGTCTGTAATTTTCAATCGTTCTCTATCTCATTGATCTCATGTATTGATTTACAACGTAGATCAAGGAACGGATATTGGTTGCTTCATTAATTTTATTATAAATTTGTAGTGTCGATTTGTCTTGAAAATATAAATTATAGTAATACTATATACGAGCGAACTTTGTATGTAAATACGTATATGTATATCTATTTTATATAATATACCTACTCAATTAATCAAACGTGAAAAAAAAATCTCATAAGAAAAGATGGGCTTTGATCATATATTCGATGCAATGAGTGTACGTACTATTATAACATAAATATATAAGAAGTCTTTTGTATTAACTTCACTCATATTTTCTTACTAATTATATTCTCAGGACAAATATAGACTACATATTTTATATTAAAACTAATGAACCAAACCAATTTTTTAACCCCTTGAAATTTTCAGTTACAGTAACTGAAAATTCCTAAACTGTAACAGAATTTTCTGAAACATGTGACTGTAGCGTTATGCAGTTACCGTTGCTGAAATTTCTGTTACAGCTTAGGAAAATTTAGAAACGGTTTCTGCATAAAGCTTTAGTGACGCGTCTCTGAAAATTCCTACAGAAATTTCTAACAGTGTAGGGTTGGTAAAGTCGACTTCAGTCGGAAGTCGACTTTCAGGGTCCGAAAGTTGACTTTTCACAATCGACTTTGCGCTCTTGAAGTAGACTCGAAGTCGACTTTGTTCGTTCGACTGTTCGACTTCCTCCGACGACTTTTGCTTACCGCCGGCGCGCCAAGTCCAAAATACGTTTGTAGTTTGCTTTGCAGCTGTTGCTGTGCGATACAGATGTAGTAGGTAATCTCGTAAAAGAAGAGTACTTCATTTTAAATTTTAGACTATTGAAAAAAGGGCTAATGGTCAGTCGGAAAGATAATCCGAATCCGTTGGTCGTGTGAAACTCTATGAAGGGAGAGTACCAACATGTGTACAATGTAGCAATGAGATTTTTGCCAATGCTTGCTACATCGGATCCTTCTGAAAGGGAATCACCTCAGCCAACATCTCTTTTTGCGTGGCTTAGATACAAAATATTTGTTTGAATAAATGATTTGAACGACTATCAAAATTGAACCAAATGTATCGAAATATTGACTTGAATTAGAGGCACGAAGAACTTTTCCGCTGCAGGACCAGATGGCATCAAGAACTTCTGGTGGAAGAAGTTTACTTCTACACACGAACATCTGGCCCGCATCTTCACCTCACATTTAAAGTCAGATACGCCCATTCCGTAGCGGTTGGTATTAGGACGCACTGTACTTCTACCGAAGAAAGGCGACTTGTCCCGCCCGGGGAACTACAGGCCAATGACATGTTTGCACACGCTGTATAAGATCTTTGCAGCTATCCTAAACGACAGGATTGTTCGAAGAATTGGGACTGCTTAGAGGGAGATGTGTGAACAACGTGGCTCGAAAAAAGGTGTAGTAGGCAGCCAAGAGAATCTGCTAATTGACGGGTGCGTCCGCAAAGGCGCAGTCCACGAGCGCTGCCTGTCGATGGCCGCGATTGACTACCGGAAAGCTTTCGATTCAACCTCTCATATACTTATCATCTCTCTGTTGGAAAGCTTGAAGGTTCATCCACACATTGTGAGTTGCATAGAGAGATAGATGCCCCTTTCGAAAACTAGATTTATTATCTCATGTGGAAATTATCGTGTGCTAACGAACAGGGTCACCTTCTAGATGGGCGTGTTTCAGGGCGACACCATGAGCCCTCTGCTCTTTTGCATCAAACTTCTGCCACTATCTCTCGCACTACGCAATACTCCTAGGTACCTCTGCGGCGACAAAAATCATCTCGAGCATAAGGTCACTCATGTATCTTATATGGATGACATGAACATTTATGCTTTTAGTTCAAGCCAACTTCAGAGTGCTTTAAATATCGTTAAGGGTTACCAGGGCCACCGAGAGGAAGGGTCGGTGGAAATAAAAACCTGGGGCCCCGGGCCATGCAGAGGGCCCGCGGTACTGATATTTGAAAATTTTATTTTTGAACTCCAGCAATTTAGGTATTTTAGTCAGACTTAATAATTTTTTTTAAGTTTCAGTTCTAAATTATTTCATGATCCACTAAATAAGAATTGCATTAATTTGATTAATAATTGTCCGTTTTTTACATCTCGCCAGAACATAGTCATGCTTTCGTAGAAAATTTTTGACGTTTCTACTTTCTATGGTGTAAGTAAGTATCGTCTTGTAAACCGAAAAGAATATCGAACGACACCGAGGATCTTTTTTCAAGGGACGAAGAATGAGCGTATGGCCCTCGATATCGCCAGGTGTAAGATGATGCATATGCAGAAGACCTTGCATATCAATTCGTCCGTTCCGTGATTATTCATCCCACGCCGTTAAGGCGGGCGCGCAATTCTGAATTTTCAATGTCTTCATAACCGAATTGTTCTGGGTCAGCTTACATTGTTGCAAATGGAAGGTATCCTCTCCGAAAAAATATTAAGAAATACGAGATGATTGGCAAAGGAGCGTTCTTTTACAAAGCCGCGTAGTAGGAAGCCGAGACCCATGGCTTAAATTTTAACATCAGAAGTGAGTATAGTGCAGTACTCCATCTAGATGCCTCACTTCTAAAAGCCGAAGTAAAGAAAGCGAAGGTTAAAACATTCCGCGAACAGCTCCTCGACAAGAAAATGCACGGAAACTTTCACAGAAATGTAGAAAATCAGCCCTTGTCGGAGAAGCTAACTTTTGGTTTCCTCAGATCATCAGGACTTAATTCAGGTACAGAGAGTTTTATTTTCGCGCGCCTGGCCGGTGTCATTTCCACCTTAGTATACCGTGACCGCATCTTATGTAACGAAGTTCCCAGCGATAGATGCAGAGCGTGTGATGCTCACGCTGAACACCTAGAATACATACTAGCCGGTTGTCCCACTCACGCCGGAACGAAGTATCTCTACAGACATAATGCCGAGCGCTCCGAGGGAGACAGAGTCAATTGTATAAAACGAAACGTAACAAATTTCCTGGAACTACGATTTTCGGACATCAGTCACCAATGCACACTCGGGACCTGACAACGTTCTTCAGGACTTCGAGAAACGAACTATATTCGTGATCGAATTCTCGGCTTTGGCCGACTGTAACATCTCTGCCAAGGAGTAAGAAAAGGAGAAGTATTTAAACCCTAAAAGGGAGCTGCAGCGACTATGCGTAAAATATTCGGTTAAAATAATTGTCCTTGTAATCGGTGCTCTCGGAGGTGCGAAACTATCAAAGCCGAAGCACTTTCGAGATGGATGCAGAAGGCTGTCATCCTTGGGTCGCTTCGTATCCTCAAGGTACACGAGGGTTTCACCGGCCTGTTGTTGAAATTTCGTCATGTCCTGCGGCTTTCCATCTCAAGGTCGTGAGACGCGGCTATAGGTGTGATTTACCGTGATTCTACTGGAAGCTAATGTCATTTTCATAGATGACAGTTGCTCTAAATGGGAACCTGCATTTGTTGTTCAACCTATTGATATATAATTAAAAGTTTATCATAAGGACAATCGCGGCATTTCGGCGGGAGCGGGTGCTAATCTGAAAAACTGCACCAGCTCCCAGCATACAGTCTGCGACGGATTCAATACGATAATCCGGCAAAAGTCTCGTGCACCCTGAGGACACGGAGCGACCCAAGGACGACCGCCATATGCATGTTCCCCGCAAGCGTCTTAGCATTTTATTGATACGCAGGTATGCCTTTCGGGCCATTAACCAGTGAAAAGCTTGACACCTCCAAGAGCGCCGATGATCACGACGATTAGCTTGACAGAATATTTCGGGTATAACCGTCGCAACTCCCTTACGAAGTCTTTATACCTCTCTTTCTTTTCATTCTCCTTGTCTATGATGTTTTTGTCAGCTGGTGCCGAAAATTCGATAACGAACATGGTTCGCTTCTCGAAGTCAAGGAGAACTTTGTCAGGCCTTGAGTGCGCTACAGAAACAATCGTCGAGAATATGAAGTTCCAGTATATGCCGCACTTCTCATTCTCGACAATTGACTCTATTTCCGTAGGAGCGTTTAGCGAAGCGGTATTAGGGCTAATGCCGTAAAAGTGACAGAGATGGTAATAAAGCATTCTTAGTGCCGCATTGTGGCTTTGGAAAATGTGGCGACGGTAGGCTAGAGTGGAAATGACACCGTCTTGACATGCCAAAATGAAACCCTCCGTGCCCGACTTCAATCCGGATGATTTAAGGAAAGCAAACGTAAGCTTATACGACATCGACTGATCCTCCACATTTTTGTGGAAGATGCCTTGCATTCTCTCGTCGAGGAGCTGTTCGCGGAAGTTTTTCTACTGTGCTTTCTTATTCCGGTCCTTCAGGTGTGAGTACTCGAGATGACCACTTCTTCGTGCTTTCTGACCATTCTAAGAAGAGGGTCTCTTCCATTTGCAACTATATGTGCTGTGCCCAGAATAATCCTGTTGTGAAGACATTCAAGATTCAATATTCTGCGACCACCTTAACGGCGTGAGATGTAGAGTCGCGGAACAGAAGACTTGAGGTGCATGCTTTTGTTCATGTGCATAACCTTTCGTGACCCGATATCAAGGGATCTGAGCTCGTCCTTCGTCCATGGCACCACTCCAAATGAATAGAGCACTATCGGGACGGCAAGCATGTTCTTTGCAGATACTTTGTTCCTCGCCGACAGTTCGGAAGACCAAATCTGCCGCATGAGACGTTTGTATCTGCTTCGGAGAGTATAGGTCTCTCCAGCGCTAAGGTGTCCTATAGCGCTTCTGTCGATGAGCTCAGTGTCTTCAGGGATGCCCTGAAAGACACCTCTCCGAAAGGTGACGGTGTTACTTGTTACACGATGTTTTCCAGATGAAATAGTAAATCTGGGTTTCCAAAGCGACATCAATCTCTCTATGCACCTCACGATGTGCGGGTGAACCTTTAAGCTTTTCAACAGACACATGATAAGTCTATGGGAGGTTGAATCGAAAGCTTTCCGGTTATCACTCCACGCCATCGATAGGAAGCGCTAGTAGGATGCTGCGTCTTTGCAGACACATCTATCGATGAGCAGGTTCTCCCAACATCCTGCTACGCCTTTTTTGAGCCGCGTTGTTCGTACATTTCTCGCCACACAGATCCGATTGTCCAAACAATCCTGTCATTTAGGATAGCTGCAAAGATCTTATACAGTGTGTTCAGACAAGTGATTGGCGTGTAATCCTTCGGGTCAGCTAAGTTGCCCATCTTTGGAAGGAGCACAGTGCACCCTTTCACCAATCACTCCGGAATAGGCTCCTCCGACTTTAGATATGAGGTGAAAATACGGGCCAGATGCTGGTGGGTTGAAGAAAACTTCTTTCACCAGAAGGTCTTGATACCAGCTGCTCCCAGAGCGGAATAGTTCTTCATGCCTCTTAATACTTTTTTTACCTCCTCGATAGTGATAGGTGGGCATTCTTCCTCAGGTGTTATGAGGGCATTGCACAGTTCCTTCAAGCTATTTATGTTCTTTGAGCCTTCTTTAAGTGGATGCTGGACTTCGTAGACTTGTCTCCAAATTCCTACCAGATGCTATGTAGTCAATCACACACTGATTGCAGGATGCGTACAGTCTTGCCCAGCATCGCTCTTCCTCTATTGGATGCCTGCCTGCGGTTGGCCTCAGTGTGACGGTTGTTGAATGGAGATAAATAGATGAAGTTTGGAAGGATTATTCTTACCACTGATATCTCAAAACTGGCTAAAGGATTCCTAAAAATATTACATAGTTCAAAGTTGATGTAAGAATATAAAATAATGCTCGACTTGAAGTTAATATATTGTCCTTTAATATATAGGCCGTGGCTACGTGTACCGAAATTTCGGTACGAATGCCTGGATTTTTTCGGTGGGACTAGCGGGACCTGGAAAACGGATTATTTGTACTGAAACTGCATTACAAATAGCTCGATTTTTAGGTACACATAGACACTGCCATTAATATATTTTATTGAATAGTAAGAAATTTATGGTCATTTATAATATTTGGAAAATTCTATTTTTCACAGTAAGAATATAAAAATTCTAAAACTCCTTTAATTTTTTAAATTTTGCACAGAAAAAGAAATATATTGATAAAAGCTTCTAAATGTTTGATCAGATTTCAGTGCAATGTTGAAAGGAAAAAATATTTTAGTGGAGTATCAACTTCATGAGAATGTGATAGGAAATATGCAAAGGGCTTAACCTTCAGCCACAGCGATTCTTCTCACATAACCACTCTTTTCAGTAATTCGAATATATCTACCGTGTCAGGTACACGAGTTAACACGGACTTAGCCTCGGGCTGCTAAATATTGAAACCGTCGATTATCATATGGCTGCGGAAACCAGAGCCAAAGACCACCCAGGAAGCTCGATTTCTACCTCCACAAGTTCTCTCCCTAGTAGTTTTAAATAGACTAAGACTCTTCAAGTTTTCCTTCTCCATAAGGAACATTTCATACAGCTATTGAACTTAAACTTGTTGAAGTTCGCAACGATTTTCTAATTTTTATTCACAACAACAAATCTTACCCCATGTGGGCAATCTTTACCACGGCACCTCGGTATTTTTCTGCTTTTACCCACACGTGTAAGTAAGTTTTTACAGCTCATACAATTTCACACACCGTGTTTATGAAGCCGCACTTATCTGATTTGGCTGTTTCACTAACCGTCAGATAACTTCAATTCAGCAATCAAAGCTAGCGGCTTCCAATTTTCAAGTTGGTCCTGACGACTTTTAGCAGAACGAAATACAATGTACTCCCTACCGACGCGACGGCAATATTTGTGTTCAACCCATACGAATAGATAAAAATCTAAAGTTGCCTGCAAAAAATTGACCCCTAGTGTTTTCTGTGAAGAGGACCGAAAATGATTGAAAATCCATTTGAAGAGACAGAAAGAAAACACTGTTTTGAAACACAAATCGATTTATTTAAATTTAGGAAATTTATCGGAATCGATATTTAATCATTGAATAACGGTATTTAATTCGACTAAAATGAAATTAATTGTCATTATTTTAAATTCAATATTGTTAACTAATCACATTATAAGTGATACAGGTTTTATATAAAGATCACAGAGAAAACAATTTTAATATCAAAGCAACATTGTAGAAACATTTTATTGAGTTTCGAAAAATAACTAAACTGCGAATGGAATGCGGAAATTTAAATTGATCAATTTTGGGAAAGCTTTTCAATATCATCAATGTAAGATAATCATAGCAGTGATAAATCATCAGAGTAAAATGTTCGTTAATCATAATTTGATTACATCAACTTTTGTCAATTTAGGTTGCTGATATATAACATTTTGATTGTGTGTTATTATTGTTAGTGCTTTTTTGTATTTTCAAATTTAGTTGAAATGCATTCGAGTGTTGTAATTGTGTATATTTTCGCAAGCAGCGAATACATGATTGGATTTCCAGTCGGATGAACCGTCGCCATCTTGTCTGCCCCTCGACTTAAACGATTCGACACTTTCTCCCCTTGCCTCTTGAATTTCATTCTAGAAAAGTATGTCTTTTAAAAGCAATAACCTCTCGAGTATTAAATTATCTAAATTTTTTCAAGCTTCAGATTCACATTTTTTGTATGGATGTTTTTTGTAAAATAGATCCGTGGTGAAACTTTAAAGTTTCTCCCAATGATTTGATGATTCATATTTAATTTGGTATATAGTGTTATATTGTAGACCTGTTGAATGATTAAGCTTTTTCAAATACTATTTTATTTACTATTTAAACAAAAGAGATATTTTTATTTTTTTTTTCCAAGAGGCTCCCACTATTATAGATCACATTTTCATATATTCATTTATAAAAAAGATCAAAAAACAATATTTTGCATTTCAAATTTGTTTTAAACTCTAAAATTTACCCCATGCCCTAGAGTCTAGGGCAAAAATTGCGACCTTATAATTATAAAAATAATGAAATATATAAAATATATTTGTGTATGAATCGGTCTAAATGATTCCTAGAGGTAGTAGTGGCTTCATAAAGAAAAATGTTTGTCGCGACATCAGTAATTTTTTATTAATTATTAAAAGGGGCCGTTTAAAAAATACTTAACATCTTTAGGGGGGGGGCAACTCGAGCGTTACGGCAATGTTAAACTTACGCACAATTACTTTAGAAGAAGCTTCACGTGTGTGGGGGGGGGGGATAGAAAATATAAGGAAAAAGCGTTACGTATTTTTTGAACGGCCCTGAATGAGTTTTAGCAGGGTTCGAAATATGAACAACCACTCTTCTATGACCAGTCACTGACACGCATATTTTAAAAGGCGACATGGAAAAGGAGGAGAGGGTTTCGAAATATAAGCAATCACACTACTCTGACCAATCACTCTTCTGTCACTAGTCACTGACACGCATTTTTATGGGCAAAGTTGAAAAGAGGGTTCGAAATGTTACCAATCATTCTTCTGTGACTAGTCACTGACAGTTTTTTGAAGGGTGAACTGGAAAAGGGTTTCGATATATGACCAATCACTCTTCTGTGACCATTCACTGACACGCATTTTTTAAGGGCAAAGTGGAAAAGAGGGTTCGATATGTTACCAATCATTCTTCTGTGACTAGTTACTGACAATTTTTCCAAGGGTGAACTGGAAAAGGGTTTCGAGATATGACCAATCACTCTTCTGTGACCAGTCACTGACACATATTTTTTAAAGAGCAACTTGGACAAGGGGTTCGAGAGATGACCAATCACTCTACTGTAATCAGTAACAGAAACGCATTTTTAAAAACGACGATCTCTAAAAGAGGGTTCGAAATATATCCAATTACTTTTCTGTGACCAGTCACTAACACACATTTTTGAAAGGGTGATCTGGAGATGAGTGCTAAAGTATAGTATGGGAAGTGATGAGCAATTCTATTGTGTTTTTCGTGTTTGATATTCTTGATTATATAACATACGTTACATATGTTTTACAAAAAAATGTGACAACTCTGGTCAAACGACTGATATAAACTATGGATCGAATTGCAAAGATTTAATTGTTATAATACTAAGGCGCAAAACGTCACTAAAAGTTAGAAAAATTAACATTTCACAATTTACCAGTGCGAAATTTCGAGAGTAGAATTATCAACGCTAAATAAAAAGTTAAGGAATAGCTTTTTAAAGTGATAAGGCGAAAGTGCATTCCTTATTGATTCAGGTACCTTATTCCAAAGACGTGGTCCTCTCACCAAAAAGGATCTTTGCAACTTACAAGATTTGTGACGTGGGACTGTAAGGACCGTTTTTCTTACACGAAGCCTAGACTGAGCAGGTAAAGTCACATTTCTTTTTACAAAGAGATCTAGAAGATATTGAGGAGTTTTGTTATAAAAGAGATTGTATATGCGTATTTATAAATTAATTTTTCTTATTTCATGATAGAATAGTGAAATATTGTAATATTTAGTTAAACTTGAAAAAAACATCTTACCGAAAAAGAAAGTTCGTTGACGTCAAAATTTTCCGGACTAGAAAATTTAATTTCGGAAAAATGTGCCACACTAGAAAACTAAAATCCGGCAACAAATGCCGGAACTGTATACACATCTTTAAAATTATGTGTACGGGATCAGCAATATAAGCCACAATGTGCAAAAATTTATCGCCGACGTGAATACTATTCGCGGTGGCTTGGTAAAAGTTTCCAAGGGTGAATTTTCATTTGACCGGTACACAAAAACTGTTTGGTTCGCCAGGAAAGTCGAGCTAATTCTAATTAATTTAACTGATGCAACAACCCGTGTGGAAAGGTCGATTAAGGCCAAACTGGGTCCCAGTCAGATTTCACTACAACCAATTAGGCACCAATTTTTCACCCCAACTACTTCCAGATTGGACTCCGGTCTGGCATGTAACGGTGAGTTGTACCTATGCCCTATTAGGCGATCCAGTTGGGCCCCAGTTCTGCAATCCTAATTATGCCTAATCAATTTAAAAAGAGCATTTTTCAATAATATTATATGTCTTTTTCTAGCCGATGAAATTTTTTTAGTTCTTGGAACTTATTATAGGCTCGCTAGTGAGGTGGGCCTAGTATTTAGAAAAACAGGCATCTATGACAAAAACTACTATACAATTTTTCAAGACAAGATTTCTCCTAAAACCCGCAGTCGACGGGCGAAACCCGTAGTCTTGGCGACCCTACTATGCATTCTCCCTATTTAGGCAATTACACCAGAGTCTCACTATTTGAACGCGCGATCGCACGCGTTATATGAATTCCTAGAACTGCTGGTCCAAGCAGTTTCTCAGGGGGCAGGACGAGAGACGGTTGAGACTTCGCCTCTGAAGAGACGCATGCACTACTACTCAGTCAAGTAGATTGCGCAATATTATGGAAACGGTTCAGGCAGCCCTGACTGTTTACGTTTCGCTGTACGCGCTATATGAACAAGGCTATTTTCAGGCAACCCCCGAGATTGTTCATCTATCGAGACTCTGATGTACTCCATTACGCATTCACCACAAGAACGAAAGCAACACTGAACAACACGAACGACTGAGGGTGCTGGCATTGTTTCACGCTACGTTCTGATTGATCAAAGTGAGATCATGAAAAAGCGCGGGTAATTTTAAAATGTATCAAAACCTATACAGAGGAAATATATATAATACACTGAGAAGAATGTTTTATTCGTACAACAAAATAATTTCATTGGCATTTGTGCAACAAATTGTTTTCTTGGTTCCACCAAATTATGGTTTGCATAGCAAAACGTTTTGTTAAACCAACGTAATATTGTGTTGAACCAATAAAACTTTTTGTTGAGTTAGCAAAAGTTTTGTTGAGCCAAAGAATAATACTTGGTAGCATGAATATTTTTCTCAGTGTGGGTGAAATTCTTATAGACCGTTTTTTTTCATTGGGTAGGGTATGTCGCAAAAATAAAATTTTAGAAATCTAAAATGACCTAGCAAGGAAATCTTTCATTTCAGGTTGCTTATAAACTGTGCAAAATCTTGACAAAGATCGATCAATATCCTGAAAATTTTTGGGCCAAAATAACTTCCAGGAAGTCTTTTTCCTCAGATTAATGAAAATATCGTAAATTCCCATTTTTTAATAATCTGTCAAATATACCCAAATTTTTTAAATTCCGATAGATGGATTTTTAACTCGGAAACACACTTTGTCTTCTACAAGATGTTTTTTCATTCATATTATATAAATACAACCTCATTTATCTCAACATTAGAAATACATTTTTAGTCAGCAACGCCAACCTTGTGTAAAGTCAATCTAAGCCCTAATAGCGTGTCCGTATATACAGGGTGTCCCAAAGTTCGCGCATATGGACCACATAGCTCGAATACTGGTGAAAAACTAAAATCATATTTTAG
>CAKNYM010052696.1:79390-94453 GCA_932195095.1 Andricus curvator | reverse complement strand
ATGTTATGCGCCAATTCACTGGGTGTACTAGGAGCAAATACATCATAAATTATCGGTGGATGATAGGGATCACAAGGTAGCAAAGGATCCGGTGCCAGAAAGGACGAACAATTATTATAATTGGATAGGATAAGGTCGAGCATTGAGCCGAATTTATTTACTATGGAGTTTTTTTGATAAAGATTTAAAAAGGATATTGTATCTAACATGTTTTGAGCGATTGCATTTTGACAAGAAGAGGAATCAGTATTAATCGAAAAGGGGGTATCCTGATTACTGAGTGTGGCATTGTTATTCCAGCGAATGAAAGGCATGTTAAAGTCGCCTAAAATGTGAATCGGGTGGCTCGGAAATACATTCAAAACCTCTTCAAGCATATTACAAAAGTCAGTATATTTAGTAATGTCAGAGCGAGGAGGAATGTAAACGGCGCAAAAAATGTGAGAAAAGTTGCCCACGCTAATACGAACAAATACAGTTTCAACTGAGTTGATGTTGCAAGGAAAGGATACACTATGAAATTTATTTTTAACGGCAATAATAATACCACCACCTCGCTCATGGCTGCTAGTTAGAGAATTTCTATCGAACTATACAAAGTGAAATTATTCAAACCTAATTCAGAGTTATTAATGCCACTATGCAACCAGGTTTCGGAAAGAATAATTATATCTGCTGTACAAGCCGGTATTACCTTCCTTAGTTCGGATAACTTTGTGCGGATGGCCCGCACGTTCTGGTAGTAGACTTCAAGCAGGCTGCAGAGAGATGCGAGAGTATTAGTATCAGTAGAAAACGCTTGAGTTGGTGTAAGAACCTCACCGACACTATTACATATGTGAGCTTGATTGCTAGAAGAGACTATGGTAGGAGAGCAGTCGGAAAAATCGCAGGAAGGAACACTCAGGTCTTTTTCGACCGTAGACTCATCAACACTGGGACATTGTCCCTGAACACGAGCTTTAAATCCACTTCTCCTGCCTCCTGTCGCATCTTCAATGTCTCTTTCAGCTGCTGAATCTGTTGAAGCTGCATCTTTGTTCTGTCTTGGGCCATCCAGATGCTGAGATTCTTCTCCGTTGATGAACTCGTTATCCTTTTCTCTTTTTGCGTATTCTTCTTTGCAACAAGGAACAAGTGCAAGAGCGCCTGCGCCGCACGCTGATCCTGCCAACAGATTTTTACCGGTCTAGGTTTGAGCAAATCATGAGACAAAGTGCCAAGCCGGAATGCTTCGAACGTTGGCAACGAACCTGGGGATAGGACGCTTTCCAGGAACCGTTGGACTTGAGGAGTTGTTGGGTTGGGTTCAGGGGTGGAGTCACCAGGAGAATGATTTATCTGACTACGTTCTGGTAACCCGAAAAGGATCAAGTTGCGTCTCCTAGCATTGCGACGCTCCATTTTTCTGCACTGGAAAAATGTTTTTTTTTCACTAAAAATCACGGACACAGTTCACTGGCCACGTGGGAACTTCACTGATTTTTTGCAATAAGTGTTTTTGCAACAAAACTGTTATCCGCACCTCCTTCAAACACACGAGGGGGTTAAGGGTCTCGAAATTCATACTTTATTTTATTATATATAAATATATATATATATATATATATATATATATATATATACTTTAGTTTATTCTTACATAAAGAGCAGAGGGAGGGTGTGAGCCATTTTAAAATTGTTATTTCCCTCTTTTCTAGTTTATCTTTTAATCTCAGTCTCCTGGATATTTCAAGCTTGAATGTAGTGTTACCTTATTCAAAAATATAAAAGAACGTGCATGTTTCTAGCTGTCTGTTGCGTTTTATATGGAATCACGTTGAAAATAAAATATTATGTTTAATGAAAAGGTAAGAAAATGAAAAATTACAGAAAAGTTGAGAATCTACCCTCATAAATTACGAAAATATTTCTTTTCACAAAAAAAAGAATGTTCTTGCTCCTACAGTTTCTAATGTAAATATTGTTTATATTTCATGTAAAATAAATACAAAAATTAAACATAACATTTTAAATTCAAAACAGATCTCTCTGAATCTGAATTATAGTACAAATTTAATTCATTAAATCAGCACTAATGATTTCAACTGCTAAATCAGTTATTTTTTTAATTTCTTAAGTTGAAATATTAGAGTACATTGTAACAGGCTAACTTAGCCTCAAAATTGTAATGAAAGTTATATTTTTACTGTCTGTTGTTTTCTCACGTTATCGCTATTCGTGTAATAATTATGAAGTTATTCTTGCCATAAGGAAAATAGATAAATAAATAAACTATTTCTTACATTAAATTAATTTGTTTAGGATCACTTACATTAAAAATCTTGAAGAAATCGATAATCATGGTTTTGGATAGTGCGCATGCGTGTAGCAATAATTAATGATTTAATCAATGTACTTTTACTAATTTTAAACCTGATCAATTACATTTTACTAATTAAAATTTAGAGACGATACAAGATAATCCTTATGGATATAAAACTACCCATTTAAAATCTTAATGATAGAGATTTTTTATTTAATGTAAAAAATTTCATATGAAATTCGTATAAATGCGGTGTTTGAAACAGTATTGAAGAATGCTAAGTACTATTTGAAATTTAATTATATAATTATAATATAATTAAAGAAATTACACATGAAATTCGTTTGAATATTTATTAGAAAATTTAATTTGCAATTAAAATAATACAATTAAATGTAATTAAATGAAATTTAAATTTAATTAAATTAAATTTAAATATCAACTCAAATCTAAATTAATTAATTAAATTAAATTAAAAATAAAACTCATGAAGCTAATTCAAATATGAGAAAAATAAAATTCAGGGAGCTCGGACCTTCGTTGAATGTTGATAAAAATATGTTTTTCTTCATCTCTGAGGGTTGTTTCTTAAATTTTCTGTAGTTTTTCATTTATTTACCTTTTCTGACGATGGTTTACAATTTTCAGACAAAAATTAAATTAGTTTCAAGTAAAACGTCTAGTCTTTTGCTATCTTTAGAAATCTTATAAAATGTAAAATCTCATTAAGATGAAAAACAATTGATTCACTTAGACGCTCTCACGTTTTGAGATTAATATACGTAGCTGCTATCTTAGGAAAATATTTACTTACTTTATAAAAGTAAATTATTATAAATAACAGTCGATGTCGAAGTTGTCAATACCGATTAATCGCCATTGTGGCGTCAAATCGGAATTATAATTATCATCCTTGTATGTTGCAATTCGCTTTTGTTGACCTCCGTGAAAAACTCTAAAGTTAGGTATTTTGATTTCCCACCGTTCAGGGGGCGACAGGCTTCGGGCCTTTTCTCATTCTTCTATCAAGGACGCTGAGACGTTTCACCCTTCGTCGGGTACTTCCTTTGAAAAGACAGTACTCACTTGACCGTGAACCGAGTCGCACCCCCGCATTGTCAGTTTTTCATATCTTTCATTTAATAAAGTTATTTGTATGTTTTGTTAAATCGTGCATTCACATTTCATTCAAATTACCATTGAATCCCCAAAATGGTGACCCCGACGTGATTAGCGATCGGACGATTGTAAAAATGGTGAAATTTCGAAGTGAAAATTCGAGGAAAACTGTGAGTGAAAACGAAGCGGGGGCAAGAGGAACACCGACGCGTCGCATAGGACCCATACCATCCGTCCTCTCTTCTCAGTGCAGTGACTCAGTGCTCTCCCTTTCTCACTTCCTCCCAGGGCAGTGACACTCAAACGACTTAGAGTGCTTTAATTTCTGTGATAGTGCGCGCAGTGATTTCGAACCTCTCAAGCTCCGCGATCATCGCCACCACCATTCCTCAAACTGTCCCTACAATGACACCGCCAACGGTCACGAACTCTTCGGTTAACGGAGTAAATCTTTCCTACCATGTCGCGGTCCGCATCCCACCCTTCTGGCCAACAGATCCAGAAATGCGGTTCGCGCAAGTCGAAACACAATTCGCACTTTCAAACGTTACCCTGGACAAAACTAAATTCAACTACTTTGCGGGTAATTTGGACACTAAATACGCGGCGGAAATGCGCGACATTTTAACCCTGCCCGAAGGAGACGTGAGTAGAACGTACGAACATTTAAAAACACAACTTATTATCCGGCTTAGCGTGTCACAAGACCAAAAAACGCGACGTCTCCTTGAACACGAGGAAATAGGAGATCGGACACCATCGCAATTCCTTCGGCACTTAAAAGGTTTGGCAGGCATAGCTTTTCCGGATTTGGTACTGCGCCCTCTGTGTCTCGGACGTTTGCTATCCGCGGCACAAGCGATCCTCTCTACTCAGGATCAGACACAGCTTGACAAACTCGCGCAACTCGCGGACGCGATTGTAACTACCCTGAACTCGAAAAGTCAAATAGCGGAAGCAGCGGCTCAATCAACGCAATTAGCCCCCAACCATTTGGCCTTAGATGCGCTCTTCCAGCAACTTTCATTAGTTACGACTAGACTTGCTGATCTGAACTCAACAATCGCGGAAATAGGTCGGTACCAGAGATAACCGAAGTCGCAGTCGATTCTCTAATAAAGACAGCGTGTACTGATACCACTCGCTTTTCGGGGATGATACAAAACGTTGCAACCAACCTTGCACATATACACCGGGAAAGGGTTCGGGCCGGCACTGATGGAGGCCAGTGACCTTTGCCCGAAGTCTCGCCGCCTCTTCGTAACCGACAAAACAACAAAAACGCAAGTTTTGGTCGACACAGGAGCAGACCTTTGCGTTTTTCCTCGCGTTTTAATTCACGGACGAAGACCGAAAAGCAAGTATACACTTTTTGCGGCCAACGACTCAGCAATCGCGACGTATGGTTTTGAGACATTCTATTTGGATATCGGACTCAGGCGTGATTTTAACTGGCGTTTTGTCGTAGCTGACGTCAGCAAACCCATCCTCGGGGTAGCTTTTCTACGCCATTACGGACTACGTGTTGACATCCCGAACCAGCAACGCATCGAAAATCTCACCACGCTCTCCGTAACCGGTAAAATAGCACCATGCAAGGATGCCTGGTTAGGAATTCACGCGATGCAAGGAGGATCATCGAAGTTGCACGAACTCCTGGAGGAGTTCCTGGAGATAACCCGTCCAGTCGGTATTAGTGTCGAATCTAAACACTCGACCAAACACTTTATACATACGACACCCGGACCTCCTGTCAACGAGAAACCACGACGCCTTGCCCCGGAAAGATTCAAACTAGCTAGGAAGGATATTCAGGACATAATATAATATCAATATAATATAATATCAAGTTCCTAGGACATGAGATGGCACCACTAGAAATCAATCCACTTGCCGAAAAAGTCGAAGCCATCTTGACTTTTCTCAGCCCCAAACTGCAAAAGATCTTCGTCAATTTTTAAGTACCATAAACTTCCATTGACTAGCAATCCTAAACGCAGCAGAACAACAAGCTCCACTAAACGACCTACTGCATGGAAACATAAAAGGCCGAACACCTGTTGCCTGGACTCCAGAAGCTCTCCAGGCTTTCAAAGCTTGCAAAAAGAGCCTAGCAGAAGCTGTTTTGCTAGCTTAATAAGCATTTTTGTTTCAAGACATTTTTTATGCTTTATTTCTAATTTTCCCTACATAAATCTGTCAGTTGGCCATGACGGTCATGATAGGATGGATAGGTGGAAATGTCAGGAAGGTTAGCATAGTTGTACATATTTACTTGCCAATGCATACTTTTTGGGAAAAATATTCTAAACCTAAAAGTAAGTCATAAATGTATGAGTAGTAACATTTTTCAAGTGTAGAATGCATTTGCGCAATTCGACTGTCCCGAAGAAAATTGTCGTAAGAAAGATTTCTGAAGACAGAGTATATCAACATTCTTCTTCTTCTGTAGAGTGTTGTAACTTTTCTAACCTATCGTATACTGTTTTATCGACAAGGTTCACGCCTAGAGTGTCGAATCTTGGTTCATATTATTATGCCGCTGAATAAGAGCCCTACGCTGCAGAAAATAGTGCGAACTCACCAGTGTGAAGTTCCGATACATTTCCGATCTAAACTTGTCAGGAAGTGTCAGTTTTCGAGTTGTTGTGAAAAAAATATTTTATAATTCCAGAGTAGTTGGGAAGTAGTTTGAAACTATAGCCGGAAATTTCGTTACCACCTTACAAAATTCTTAACCTAACCTCAAAGCGAGAGCATGATCGCGCCGGCAAACGTGGTTCGAAATTCGTAATAACAGGCAGCTGATGTCGTCTTTTTGTATGTCGTCGTCGTTCCTCTGGTCGATAATAAAATCGTTAGAGTTTTGCTTACATCATAATATTAGCGCGTGTGATATACAAAGTTGTATTATTACAATTACATGTGCTGGAAATGGAGAATGCCAACAGTAAGTATTTCACACTTTTATATTATTTCACAATCCGTAAAGTTTATTCTCCACAGCTTCACCGTTTAATTTTTTTGACAGTTTTGCACTTATTTCGATACACCTAATAGTTTTCTGTTTGACGGTAAACCGTCTATAATAGAGCGTATAATGATTTTTCTCTATGCGTGAAGAATTATAAAAAATTTAAATATTTCGGCTCTACCGACGTTTAAACTGCCCATCTTTGTTCAATTTATGAAGAAAATTTCAAATATCTTAGCAAATAATAATAGTGGGGTTTTAATTACGAAGTATTTTAGTTATTCATATAAGTAATATCTTTAATGAGCACATTCTGACATAAAATATTATTTTTAGCCAAATATATCTGCTACATCAATTCATTTCTTGCAACTTAAATAGGTAATAAGAAAATATGGTCAAAATTAATTTTTAATGGCAAAATGTGTTAGGTTTCAGTATTTTATAGTATGATATTGAAATTAAAATTCATAAGAACTAAAATAAGAAATAAAATGTTTTTTACAATACTTATTTGTCAATACTATTTTTTTATTAATTCAGTTGATTTATTTATGATTCATTAATTTTAATTTTGCACTTACTGTTAAATCAGTTTTAAAGGACAATTGTTTTTCAGAGGAGTTCCAAAATATAAATTTATAACACGAAATTGTCTTACCAAATCACCAACTTTGAATTCCCATTATTCTACAATTTTTGACAACCAAGAAGCATATATTAAAGTCAAAAAGAATCCTCGCGTTTAAGTGCGTAATAAATGAAATTTAATATCATTAAAATTTCTGCGAATTTAAACCAGTCTGTTTAAAAAATCTTTAAACTAATGTATTAATATTCTGAATTGAAACTATATACTTTCTTGGTAAAATAATTTAAGGCTGTTTTGAAGAAAAAAAATTTTCAATTTGGAGCATTAAATTACTCCATGTTTTTATAGATTTTCAAGGATTGGCTAATAAGCTGCTTGAAATTAAATACTTATAAATTCAAACATTTGATAATATTGAATTTTTTATTTAAATCATAGAATACTGTAAGATTTGCACTAGAAATCCGTAACAGTTGAATTTTTATTTATTTCAATGAAGTTTTAATAATTTCACATTAAAACTTTATACTTTCATGGATTACAAATTTGAACAATTTCATATTGAAAACATCAAAAATCAAAGAATTGTACATGTTTTTAGGTGTTTATTTTTTAACTGAAAGCCTTGAATAGACCGACTTTTTATTATGTAATAACGTTAAAAAATAATAATTTGACATCCAAATATTAAAAAATGAAAAATTTTAAACCATCATTCAAATTTCATCATTTCTAATTTAAAGCCTTAATAGTCATGCAATTTTTAATCTAACAAATTCCGATGATCACAATTTGAAAAAAGTTTAAATTTAAAAGAAAAAAAACTGAAACTCTGTAAATATAAATTGTTGTAATTCGAAAGGCTTTAAGTAAACAAATGTTCAGTTTAGAATACCCGGTATTTAAATTTGTAATTTTGGCAGGTCTGAATGCAAACATTATTTAACTTTGATAACTTTCATTTATAAATTAATAATGCTATATAATTACCGCAATTTTTCAAATGCTTTAATTTGAAGTTTAATTTTAAATACTCGCAATCTTTGAAAAATTTGTTTGTAACGTTTAAAAATTCTGTAATTTGTATTTAACATTATTGTTCACGGCACTGTCTTGTGATATTTGAAGTTGCACATTCATTAGCTGATTTTGTTTCTAGATCGATCGATCTGAAAATTTTAATATATTTTTTCCCTATAACAATTAAGAAAATAATTATTTATACGTTGATCATTATTTGACTATGAAAGCTGAATAGCAGTGTACATGAAAGTGAACCACTTTTCCAGATCCAGTGTGGGATTTCAGTGAAACACCATTCATCGAAAAAACGCCTAGAAGAAAAAAACTCATCTTCGACAATGAAGGTATTTGAATAAATACGTTGTTTGAAGTTTATAACTTTATAAGATAACTAGTAGTACGCGTTCACGATCCTGGAACTCTATTTCCTCCCATTAAAAACAGAAGCAGTTTAAGAATCCATTATTAAACAAACTTTGGAATAATACGAGTTTTTCAAATTTTCGAAACAATAATTAATATTTTCGAATTGAAAGCGCCTGAAATTAAAAACAAAATAATCATTTTTATTTTGAATTTAAAACTTTTCAAATCTAACAGTTTTAGATCATAAAAAACCGTTGAAATTGATTAAATTCATTCGCAGATATAAGCCGACAAAGTTTGTAAGGCAAGCGTAATCCAGGTCTGTAGGAATCGGGCGAAAAAAAGAATGTAGGCAAAGGGTTAAATCAGAAGCTCTCAAAATTGAAAAATTGCAGAAATTTTTTTTTTCATTTGAAAACTTCATTAGAAAAGTGTTTCGGATTAAAATTTCGAAAATAGGACAATTTCAAAATGTGCAAAATTGAATAATTTCAAATTAGAATTTTGAAAATTGGATAATTTAAAATTTAAAGGAATTAAAATGGTATCATGTCTAATCAAAAACATTCAAAATTGAATAAGTAAAAATTGAAAACTTTTTAATTTAAATAAATTTTAATTCGAAGCGATTAAAAGACAATTTGAAATTTAAAACTAAATTGAATGTTTCAAAGTCAATGCTTCTCAATTTCTGGGAAAATAATTTTGTTTATCACATGAAAAATTAAAATTCAACATCAAAATTGATGCAAAAAAATTGGTTTTAAGATCAAAAAATAAATATTCTTAAAAAAAGCTCAAAATGAAGTAATTTCAAGTGCGAAAAATCAAAACTTATGGAAGAGAAAAATTGAAAATTCAGCGCCCACATGAAAATTCCGAACTCTGAAATTGTATCCATTCAAAATGAAAGAAATTATTCAAATAATGAGGTATCAATTTCAAACGGTTTTATTTTGATCTATTTTGGATTGAGGCATTACAATTTTTAGCTTTTTAATTTCAAATCGTTTAATTCTTAACACATCATTTAGAATTATTATTCATTCTTGAAATCTTCCAATTAAATATTTTTGAATTTTAAATCAGTCATTTTTGTATGTGTTCAAATAAAAATTCGACAATTTTGAGCTATGATATTGAAAATTAAATAAAGAAATACAAATCAAGATCGCTATGGTTCCAATTTTAGAAATTGTACAAACCTAAGCCTTTCAAATCGAAATTCTTTTCATTTTTCTAGTTCAGTTCAAAATGTGAAATATTTTGGGACATTTTTAAATTAGAAATAATTCACTTTTCAATGCCCAATTCGAAAATCTTCTCATTTTTGAAACTTGAATTTGGCCAATTATTTTCTTAATTTTGCATTGTTTTGAACTGGACATAGTGCAGCTATCAAGTCTTTCAATTTGATATTCTTCGATTTCAAAGAATTTCAAAAACCAGATAATTTTCTACGATTAACATAATACCACACAATTTAGAATATTTACATATAAAATTATTGTATATGAAACTATCAAGACTTTCAATATTAAATTTGGTAATTTTTAAAGATTTAATAATGAAATTGTACTAAAATTTTTAATATTTAAATTTGAAACTATTTTCGATTCGGGAAGATTTCAATATAAAATTTGTGAATCATTGAGGCTACCAATTAACAATTTTTGTACAATATTAACATTTAAATTCCTAATATAAATCTAAAATATGTCAGGGTGGCCTCTAAAAGCAAAAACAAATTTCTGATCATTTTCCGGTTATCGAACTTTTTTCATAAGAACATTTTTCTGCTACTGCATGCTTATTTTTACAAATAAATAATAGACTTTGATGTTTTAACGTGAAGGCATTTAAAGAAAAAAAAAACACCTTTTCCTTCAGTAATAAAAAAAGAACCTTTAATTTTTAAAAAGCCGAATTTTTTTTGATCTACTTGCTCTTGAAGCAATTAAACTTTAGTTTCAAGACCTCAAAAATTAAACTATTTTACAATCGCGCAGTCAAAAATTAAAATTTTTTAAATATTATATGAACCTTTAAAGTTAAATTTTTTCTAAAAACCTTGAAAATTAGATGCTTTCTAATTCGAAACTTAATATTATTTTGAGCCTTATAGTGTGTAACTGCGTACCATTACTTATCTTAAATCAATATTAAACATAATTTATTTTTTACAGGTTCAAGCGTGAATACTAGAAGCACTGTTGATTCTGAGGAGGAAGAGCTGGTCGCACCTTTGTCCATACAGTCAGCATTCCCAGGTTTAAATATCGAGGCTAATTGGTCTGAAATCAGACAAGTCGAGATTTTGCTGAATGAGAGAATTGTGACGCCAGTAGAAGAATTGTCTACTGATACATTAGACACAGTTCCTCTTTCTCCAAAAGTTATTGAAGAAGGAACTACGGGTACAGTAGACATAGACGATCGGTGTGTAACAATATTCTGAATATTCACTCATATAAAATGTGCTCAATTAAAAGTAATTTCAATCATTCTTAAAATTCTGCTACATACTTCATGGTCCTATTTTTTTTGCAGATGCATAGCTGCCAGTCGAGAACAAAACCAACATAGCAGTGCTTGTCCAAAAAAAAGAAAAGTGCAACGAACAACATCCAAAGATGCGCCCGTGCGAAAACGACTTAAACATCCTGAAAAATGGTTGGACAACGTAGCCAAAGCAGCGAAGAGTAAAGGCCTATCTTACGTTAATCGATCTCAGAAGACTGTTGGGGAAAGAAAGCTGGGCCAGGGTTGCTCATCTTCATGTACATTGAAGTGTCACAACCATATCACCTTAGAACAGAGGCAGGAAGTTTTTTCTTATTTTTGGAACTTAGGAGACCAGATGCGTAAATGGAACTTTATAATTCGACACACTATTGTCAGTGATGTTAAATCTCACACAACCCACTGGAACAGTAGAAGGCAGAAAACTCGAAAATACTTTCTGAAGGTAGGCGGAGAGAACATAGTCGTTTGCAAGCGTATGTTTCTCGACACTTTAAACATCAATGACGGTTGGATCCGAACTGCTCTTAAGAAGGTAAACGCTGAAGGTCTTGTATCGCCGGATAAAAGAGGGAAACACTCGAAACGATCTCAAGTCGCGTTAATAAGAACTGAAAAAATGAATTCTACCGTACGAGATCACATTGGTATGTTCAGTCGCGTACCGTCTCACTATAATAGAAAAAATAGTCAGCGAGAATACTTACGGGATGGGTTGTCCGTTGCAAAAATGTATTCGATGTACATCGAATGGTGGACCTCTAAGGAAAAGACGGAGGAAGAAAACCAAATCACACCTGCAACTGAACGCCAATACCGTGATATTTTTAACACGAAATTTAATATTGGTTTCCATAGAAACAAAAAAGATCAATGCGATATCTGCGTTACGTGGAATAACGCTTCTAAAGAAGAAAAAGAAAGATTGCGTAACACTTTTGAAGATCATATTAACAATAAAACTCTGGCTCGAAATTACAAAGAAAACGACAAGCTTGATGCTAGGGCAGATGAAAAGATCTGTATGGCATGTTTCGATTTACAGAAAATTCTAAACGTTCCGCAAGGACAGAGTTCTGCTTTCTTCTATAAAAGAGCACTGTCCGTATATAATTTTACAGTTTTTGATTGTGCGCGATTTAATGGTTTCTGCTATGTCTGGAACGAAACGATAGCCAAAAAGGGTTCAACTGAGGTAGCCAGTTGTTTGCTATTATTTATAGAGCATATGAGTAAACAAGGAGTTACTGAATTTAGGTTCTATTCAGATAACTGCGGAGCGCAAAACCGAAACAGGTTCGTATTCTCAACTTACCTCTTGGCCGCGGTAAAGTTTGGAGTAAAAATCATACACCGGTTCCTAGAAAAGGGACATACGCAGAATGAAGGTGATTCTGTCCACGCTGCAATCGACGACAAGATATTTACTCGCAGGAAGAGTGGTGTTCTGTAATTAAAACAGCAAGAAGCGGCAAGCATCCGTATGTTGTTTGCGAATTAAGCCAAGATCAGGTTTTTGACGTCAAAGCTATCATAAATGGGCAAAACTGGGCTAAGGATAACCAAGGGGAAAAAGTTGCATGGTCAAAGGTTCGAGAGCTCGTTGTTGATTCTCGAAAACCTTTCGTATTCAACTTTCGATATCACTTTGAGGAGAATCAAAGGTCAATGTTTGTTAGCACGCCTGGACCTTCCGTGAATTTACAAACCTTCAAGTTGCAAACAGCATATAAATCAAAGATCCCAGTGCCTGCAGCGAAGGTTAAAGATTTGCTGTCATTGTGCCGAGGTGGAACTATTCCAACGAAATACCACAGCTTTTACTACTCGTTGGTCCCTAACGAAAATGATGATAGCGAGGCCGAAAATGGCGAAATTGGTGAAGATTAGTTCCAACTAATAAATCTGTTTCTTATATTTAGTAGTTTAACGTTTCACGTTACTTTAATTTTTATTTCGAGTTAAAATCATTCGATTGCTTGTTCCTAAAAAGTGTGCAGTATTTGTTAAGTACAATTTTGTTACCTTCATGCTATATCTTACGTTCACTTTTTGTGGTTGTCAAAACACCCTTATCGTTTTTCATGCAAAAAGAAAACTAAACCTTTGTTCCTCATAAGTATGCAGTAAAGCAGAATGAAATTGTTCGAATCATCTGAGCCAAGCAAAAGAAAGTTATGGGCTGTCTTCCGAAAAAAGTACAGAGACAATTTTTAATCTAATAATGTCTTCTGTTTGGTTTTGAAATTTTTAATTTAACTTCGGGCTAAAATATTATGGCGAATTTCTTGGGAATTGAAAGTTTCTGCGGCGAATAAGCATAGTTTTTTTTAATTTAGTTAATTTCACATTATTTTCAAAAACGTTGCACAATATGTCGAACTTGAAATATCTGCAATTTGAATCGGTGAAACACGTCATTATTTTGCTGCTATAGGAAAAAAATTGTCTTTGGATTTAAAGCGGGAAAGCCATTTAGAAAAAAAATACAAGATTTTGAAACTTTCTAGAACGCACGATCAAGGTTTTCCTAATAAAAAAATAATGTCATCTTTCGTCGATTCAAACTGTTGAAATTTCAAGTTTGACATTATTTTATGTAACTTTTTTTAAAGTGCAGTTATCCACATTTTAAGAAAAAAATTCTGCACAATTTGATAAAATTGTAACGTGCACAGAATTTGTTTTGTTTCTATTTTTTGTAGCTTTTTACCATAAAAACTGTACCAAAAAGAATTCCGCCATAATAGTTTTGTCCATACGGAAATTTTTCTGAATTTTTGAATTCAAAAACCGAACAGAAGGAATCAACCGATTTGAAATTTTTGTTTTACTTTCGGGTGTCAAAAACAACTTTATTCTGCTTAGTTCAAATTATTAGAATACCACTAGCAATTATTTTATCATAGAATGTACGGTCCCTCAAATTGTGATATTATAGCCATCTAAGCGAAGTGTACAAAGTTTAAGGTGCAAGAATGTCTTACTGCGATGTGGTTTTATTTATGAAGCATAATTTTACTCTTAAGAAGGCCGGAAATGTTAAAAGTCTACCACGATTTACTTTATAAAAGTGGTGTTACATAAGCTAACTTAGCTTCATTTGCAATGCGTATTCTTGTCTTTGTTTGAAGTTTGGAATAAAATGAAATTTATTTAATTGTGTACCTTTCATACTTTCTTTATACGGAAGCCCCTTTAACTTACTTAAACTCATAATTGTGTAAATAATAATTGGATTCATACTTCGGTAATAAAAATTGTTATTTTTGATTGTTTATTTTTTGTATGTAAAATCAATAAGGTTCTCCACAGACAAGATTTAGAGCGTCGAATTAAAAATTGCATTTTTCCTCACAGACTTCAAAACATTTAAAATAAAACGCTTTCACAGAAAGATTTTTAAAATAACTTTTATTATAAATAATGTTATTCTTTGTTTAATCATTCACTTATTTTTAAATAAATTTAAATAAGAAAGCAATTTCTGTGGAAGTATTTTCAGTGTTAATAAAAGCTTTGCAAAAATCATTACCTATGGTTTTCAACATAGGTTAATTATAAAAAGAAGGCATTTCGATCTTGAAATTCTGTAAAATAAAAATTTGCTCAAAAACATTTTGAAGTATTTTCCGAAATGCTGTAAATTACAAAAAATGTAATTACTCTTTCTAGATCATCTTCATTTTTTCAATACTAAAGTAATTGTTCGATAAATCTGAATTATATACATGTAATAATTATATTCTTTTGGGCCATTAGCCTGTGGTTAACCTTTTATAAAAGAATACAATCATTGATTTTTTTATTTAAATGTAAGAGAAAAAAATGGTTAAGAAATTATTAATTTAATGTTTTCTGATCGGAATGATGGAAAATCATAACGATTGTGTGATCTTAATACAAAAATATATGTCTTGATATAATCTGCCTTAAAAAACAATTCTTATTATATTTATACTCAACTGAAAACTGATCCTTTTTGTCTTTTGATTTATTTATGTTACTCGCTGTAAAGTTCACATTACACAAACCTAGAAAAAAAGACCGAGAAATGTAGGTCAAAAATATTTCATCCTTGTATGTACAAAATAATATAATATAAAAAATATTAACATTTCATTAAACTGTAAATTCAGAATTCATGACTTTTACTATTCC
>CAKNYM010052696.1:31291-68065 GCA_932195095.1 Andricus curvator | reverse complement strand
TAAACCGCAATAAACCGGTTTAAACATTGTCAGCACCCTCCCCTCTTACGTGTACACATGCCAATAGTTTTTCTTCGAAGGGGAAGATCAGTATATCTACACCCTATAAATATGAACCAGAAGACACAAGAAAGAATTTTCAGTTTTAAGATTTTCTCCTCGTACAAGAATAGTGTTGCAGATTCATTACAGACTTATTAATCAGATTTATAAAAGACCTAGGAAAATGTCTCCTTTTATGATAAAGTGTTCGCAATAAAATAGTTTTGATCAGAATTATTCTTTGTTTATTTCCACGCATACAGTTTTCAAACATTTTCTGTATTATTCTACGATAAAATTTTTTTTTGATTTAAAACAAACTTTGAGTTTGAATTAAAATTAAAGAATACATTACACGAATAACGACTTTCATCAACGCAAAAAAATAATGCTAGAGACTGTAGAAAATTTGTTTGACACGCATAAACGAAATCGAAATCGGTTCTCTGGTAAAAATTTCCCTCAAAACTAATTTTTCTGGAGAAAATGTTTTGAAATACCTTGAGCGGTGTATTTATAACTTATGGCAATCCAACATTGTTTGAATAAGTTTTATTTCGGTAAGTTAAGACAAATATCGCACTCGGAAATTTGTTTGAAAATTATTTTCAGTTATGAATTTTGCTTAAGCTGTGTAACAATACTTTCACAGAAACTCGATAACATTTTATGAGAGATAAAAATTAGGTTTTGTAGTAACGTCTTTCCTGGAAAATTTTTTGTTTTGATTATTGTTTCCGTTTCTATCATTTTGAATTCTGCTGTGCACTTGCAAAATTGGTTTATATAAAATACATAAACATAAACCTGCAGATAATATGAGACTGTTTTCACAGTTAGCGGATGGCTAGCGGATACCGCCACTTATTCCTTTACACATGAAAAACCGGTTTATACCAAATACACCCCCACTAAACACGTTTGTGTGATTTATGGAAAACATGTGTTCTTTTGTGTAAATTACATGACATAGGGATTCTTTTGTGCGATTTGTAGGAAATGCGTGTTCTTTTGTGGAATTTCCAGGAAATACGAATTCTTTTGTATGATTTATATAATGCGCGTGTTCTTTTGTGTGATTTCTAGGAAACGCATACTTCTATCCTTTGTTTGCCTGTTAAAAAACCAGTTTTATTCACGTACGTGGCATAACGGTTATTCCCACGCTCACAACATATGACTCTCCCCCTACCAAACAATGCACTCCCCCACTCCTCATATATTTCACGTACATAAACCGACGCATGGCACCGCGTTGAATCAGTTGAGTTCTTATATGCAAAGGAGCCACTATGTCGCAAGTTAACAATGATTCAGTAGAGATAGAATCCTCGCCGGTCTTTGATTTTTCAAAATCCGCGAAAACTCAAACTATCGAAGTGAATTCGTCAGATAATTAGGTTTAAATCTGCATACTTCAAAAATCAGGTACAAACAAAACTTGAGAAACAATTCGTCGAATTATATTTTGAAATCGTTTTTATGGAACTGACAACCATCTTAATTCCATATATTGTTGGCGACGTCGAACTTATTTTTTCTACACGTACATAATTAAATGTATTTTGTTGGATATTAAATAAAAACAGATATGGAATTATAATTTAAAAATGTGTATATTTACTACCTGTCACTTAAAAATAGTTTAGGATAATTTTATATTCTAATTAGTTAATTAAATATTATACATACCTTTAAGTAATTATAGCTTTGTTGTTATTTTAACACTCCTTTTCCAACCTAGATAGTTAGAAAATAAGATTAGGATAATTAATTTGCGTTGTAATTAGTTGTCTCCTTTTCCAAATCCTCCTTTCCTCTTGGATTAACAGGGAGGGGGTGGAGCTCCATCCCCTTTTCGAGGCGCAACATGTCCATTCATTAATCATCGCAGGTTCGCACAGGGAGGGGGTGGTGCCCCCTACCATTTTCCAAATTCGACACATTCATTCAATGGGAGGGGGTGGGGCCCCCTCCCTTTTTTCCATGTGAGAATCATCCACTCGATGGAATCATGTGTGACCCCTCCCCTTTTCCAACTCAGAATAACTCATTCGATCAATTAGGATAGCCGCCATTTTGCAATTAGGCCACACCCCTAATTAACGCCATTTTGTAATTAGGCCACGCCCCTAATGGGCGCCATTTTGTAATTAGGCCACGCCCCTCGACAAATCAGGGGAGGTCACACCCCCTCCCCTACCCCACTCCACTTTTTAGGCCACGCCTCTCGACCAATCAGAGCCCGCCCTATGGCTCTGTATATCTACTCACATTTCACAAATATTTTACATTTTTAATTATAAAAGCAATTTCATTTTTAACAAGTTATTTTTTATTTAATGTAGCTAAATAATAGTCTATAGTAATTTACGCTGAGGAAAGACTGAACAATTCAATCAACTATTTTTGTTTCAAAACTATTAATAAAATGTTTTATTTAGTTGCTTTTAATGTTTTTAAGGAACAATCGCGGTACGTTTCCTAATCTGTCTCGATTTCCAAATAGGTCATTGCTTCTGGTAGAAAACTTATAGGCATAAGCACACTCATTTATTCATTCTAATATGAAAGTCGTGCCATTGGGTGCAATGCTCAAAAACCGTTTTTCTTATCTCTCACATTTATTCCTTTCACTGTAAAAACAAAGTACTATTTCAGGGCTAGTTTCAGGTATCACAATAAGGCTCAGAAAACACTGTCTCAAGTGGTACTAAAATCGGACCACTGGTGGGATCTCAGAAACGTTTGTTTTGAATTGAAAATAAGAACATGAAGTTATCTTGTTCAAAAATAGAACACGAAAAAAATGATGCGGTGAAAAAATAAATCTCCAGTTTTTATAGTGTTTCATATATTGATAAAATTTATTCCAGTTGTGTTATTATATATTGTGCTAAATATTGCGGTTGAAGTTTTAAGAACATATTTGTTGTTTGCATATTCCAATAAATTCAAATGACCTACTCTTAGAGGTGACCTACTTTTGCATAGTTCGCCCTACATCCCTTCAGTAAAAACGAAGTTAAATACATCATTTACCAGCATTTGGAAACCAAGAGTGCTCCTGGCTTTGACCACATAACTGAATATGTCGTAAAGAAACTCCCGAAAAATGTGGTTAAATCAATAGGTTGTGTATTAGGGCGTATCGAAAAAAAAGTTGTTTGCGCGAAGTTCTAATAGCAATGAAAACTTTCTTTTCTGAAGCTTTTCTTCAAATTTGAACAGCAAACTTTTTTTTTTTTGAGATTTAAATCATCAATAAAAATAGTTCAAAAGCAAGTCGATTTATACCTGTATAGCGGTAATTCCATTAAAATATTTTTTACCCTCCTTAATTGACTTTGAAGTTTTAAAAAATCGAAAAATGTCGACTTTTTCGCTATTTTCTTAGATTTATGGTAAATTTCTCGACTATTTGACCATATAATGTGTGATATACGTTAATGAGAATGTATTTTCAATATGGTGTAACAATAATGTATAAGAAATGTTGACATTAAAATCATGTTTATTGGCTTTGTATTACAAAAAAATATTTAAAAGTACTATATTGCTCTTTATTTGACAATAAAATTAATTTTCGGTATATAAATTATCAGAAAAAATTGTTCAAAACAAGTGAATTTGTACCTACATAGCAAAAAATGATTCAAATATTTTTTACCGTACCTAAGTGACCTCAAAATTTCAAAATATCGAAAAAAATCGACTTTTTCGCTATTTTCTTAGAGTTACGGCAATTTTTTCGACTATTTGACCATGAAATGTCTGATATAGGTTAAGAAGAATGTATTTTCAATATGTTACACTAATAATATGTGAAGAATGTCGATATTAAAATAATTTTTATTGATTTTGGATTACAAGAAAATATCTAAAAGTGATATATTGCTCTTTATTTCACAACAAAATTAATTTTCGGTGTCTAAAGAAGGTACAAATATTTTCGAGTGTATATATTATTATTGCAACATATTGCATATACATTCTGATTAACTTATATCACACATTATATGGTCAAATAGTCGAGAAATTTACCATGAATCTAAGAAAATAGTGAAAAAGTCGACTTGGTTTGAACTATTTTTATTGATAATTTAAATCTAAAAAAAAATGTGTTGCTGTTTAAATTTGAAGAAGTGCTTCGTTTTTTGTAATTTTTAGCTATATCTACGATGCGGAGACAGGAGGAATTTTTTTAAATGAAATTTTAGGGGAGTGTTTTTGACTCACAAAAGAAAGTTTTCATTGCTATTAGAACTTCGCGCAAACAACTTTTTTTTCGATACGCCCTATTGTGTATATGTTACAGGCAAAGTATACAATCCAGGCATTATATATAATCCCTAGGCAGTATATATATATAATGCCTGTCCATTTCAGGCAAAGTATGTAATCGAATACTTATTATATACATTGCCTAGGCATTCTGTATAATCCCCAGGCATTATATATGATGCAAGGCACGAGATAGGTAAAGTATGTAATCTTCATTTTTAATATAATGATACAGTTGAAGAGGAGCATGATGAATTTATGAACACTTATAGAATTCAACACAAGTTTTTACGCATAATCACTTGTTTGTTTGGCACTTTGTTTTGCAGAAACATTTTAAAAACCATGTCCCATTGCAAAATCTTAAATAGTATCATCAATTTTTAATGTACAATTTTCAACAGATTTTGACGTTTTTTAAAAATAAAAGCTTATTAAATTTTGAAGAGATTCGTGACAGTCGATTTCTTAAAAATTGTTTTAACCAGATTCAACCAGACTTCTGGGGGTGATATTTAAAAAATAAGTTTTGATTCGTATGGGAACAAATGAAAATTAAAACAAGTTTCGAGCGCGTTTTTAATTATTTCTCGAAAACTAAGGGAGATCCCATTTTTATATTCATATGGCTTTAAGAGCACATTGTAAACTATCTTTAGAAAAAATTCTACAGAAAATCAAAAGGTGTTTATTTTTCAAAAATTGAGTTTAAACATTTGTTTTTAAAATATTCAAACATTTATTAAATTTTTTTTTCAAAAAACATTTTTTTAAACTGCATCTTATTAAGAATAATTAAAAAACATATATATATATATATATATATATATATATATATATATATTAATATTTTCAAAATCACCAAAGTAATGAAAGTTTAAGAAAGGAGAAATGTCTCAAATGGAGAATATTTATTATACACTTTGCTTGGTCTCTTCTGTGCATTATATAATATTATGCCTAGGCAATCTGTATAATAAAAAGTCGGTACCGGTAAAAAAAATACCGGTACCGACAAATTTGTTTACCAGTTTTTTAAAAAGCATATGTTCAGGGTGGAGTCTAGGCTGTGGATACCGGCAGTCTAGGTAAATAACCAATTATTCGTTTAAATTACAAGAATTTTTTTTTAACAAATATAAAATGTAGAAAATTAGTCAAAATAGACGCCAATTGGCTGAAAAAGGGTTTCGTAGCCTATTAAAACATTAATTAAGTCACTTCCCCTACTTCACTTACTTCCCCTCCACCCTAGGGCACGGGGTAAAGTTGGCTAGGGCACGAGGTGGAGTCGGCTAGGGTAGGAGGTAGAGTCGGCTAGAGTACGGGGTAAAGTCGGCTAGGGTACAGGGTAAAGTCGGCTAGGGTACGATGTAGAGTCGGCTAGGGTACGAGGTAGAGTCGGATAGGGTACGGGTTAAAGTTGGCTAGGGTACGAGGTAAAGTCAACTAGGGTACGAGGTAGAGTCTAGTAGGGTACGGGGTAAATTCGACTATGGTACGGTGTTAAGTCGGCTAGGGTACGGGGTAAAGTCAACTAGGGTACGAGGTAAAGTCGAGTAAGGTACGGGGTAAAGTCGAAAGCGGTAGGGGGTTGACCAACATTATTCCTGTGACCAGTGGCGGGGTGCCTTCCTGCCCCCAGGAGATGTTGGAAAGGGCAAGGTACGTGACCCACATTATTTCTATGACCAGTCACGGCGGTAACTTCCCGCCCTCCACGAGATGTTGGAAAGGAGAAGGTATATGACTTACATTCCTTCTGTGACCAGTCACAGATGCGCCTTCCGGACCCCCACGAGACGTTGGAAAGGGGTAGGGGGTTGACCAACATTAATCCTGTGACCAGTCACGGGGGTGCCTTGCGCCCCCCGCGATATGTTGAAAAGGGGAAGGTACGCGACCTACATTATTTCTGTGATCAGTCACAGAGGTGCCTCCCACACGAGCGTTGGAAAGGGTCAGGGGGTTTACCAACATTATTCCTGTGGCCAGTCAAGTAGTGCCTCCCTCCCCCCTACTCCAACTAGACGTTAGAATGGGGTATGGGGTTTGAATAACATTAATAATGTGACCAGACACAGGGGTGCCTTCACGCCCCCACGAGTCGTTAATCGTAATGCTTGATTTGCAAATCAATGACAAAGTGTGATATATACATGACCTTACTCTAAAATTCTTGAAATATGCGTTTTCAAAAACTGGTAAAAAAGTTATCGCTATCGTTAATTTTTTTTTACCGGTACTAACAGTATATACACTTTGAAATTAATAACCTACATAATACTCAGAGAAATGGCCTCTTGTGTCAAAAGGAGATAAATAAATCTATTCATATTACGAAGGAATAATAAGGAGGTCGATCTCCGTGCATGCGATTTGCCAATAGCGAGTGAGAGAGATTTTGAAAATAAAGTATGTTAGAGAGGTTAAGCGGCCCAGATAACAATTGTGCACGCACGATGCGCGCATTGTGCGGGACCGCATTGTCGTGCACGCATATGATCACACAGCTGCGACATCAATTGTTGCACACATGGGTCGCTCGTCGTGCAGTCACAATGCGTGCCGGCAGATTGCACGCACGAAGTGCAGGTCTAATAGGAGGGTTAATAAATAATGAATTTAATTGTTTTTAAATATAAAATAACAAGTGGAAAATGGACTTTAAATCGTTTATTATTTTATTAAAGTCGTGGATCTACATATAACTCACTTATCGCAAATCTTTGGTAAAGTTAAACGCAATTCGTAAAAGAAGATTATAATAAAGTTTGCTTCAGTCTCAAACTTTGGCAAAATTATTAGAAAAGCTTAACGAAAAAAAATCCACAATAACTTAAAATCCAAGAATTCAATTATGGATTATATTGCGATATATTTGATAAAACGCATAAAACTGGACACAATAAGAGACGCCGGGAGCAGGAAAAAACAATGACTTCTTTTTCTTTGCAAATGGAGGAAAAATGACACATTACGCACTAGTCAAGCGAGCGTTTAGCGATTGCATTTACTACGCGTATCGTTGATATACTGCCATCGCGCGCTTTTTGAAAATGATTATATATTTCAATAAAGATTTCGCTCAGTACATTTTAAACTTATATTATTATTGATATTATTTAAACGATTATATATATTTTCATATATAATGATAAAAATTATCCCTGCAAAAAGAGATTCATTTAAAATCGATTGACTGCAATTGAAAAATAAAATAGTCAATCGACAATTTTGGTGAAATGCAATTCAAGTCAAATATGGTGAATTGCATTTAATATCCAATTGTTAAATCGCAATTGAAAAATTTGTCAGTGAAGTGAATTGAATGTCTGCAACTTCAGTGAATTGTAGATATGCAATAGAACCAGTGTCCGGTCTATTGCACTGAATTGTTTCGCAAGCCAATAAACCGTCGTTTGGATTTAATTGACGACTTTCAATTCAAAAAGAATTTTCTAAATGGTTTTATATTATCCAATAGAGGTTAATGTAAAAATGGAGATTAGTCATGCGATGCATCTAATTGTATTGAATCGCACATAAATGTATAGACCGTAACTGTTTTTAATTGGAGTTTTGCAATACAATTTTAATTTATTGAATAATAAAATAATACGTTAATAAATAGTATTATTGAAGAGATTGATGTGGTTAATTTATAATAAGGAATAAAAGTTGTTATATAATTTGTAGCTTTGGACTAAAGTTCAGTAAATATTGATTGTTTAATGAGAATAAAAAGTGACTTTGGACATAAATTAACAATATAATACAAATAATATTTATCGAATATTGTTGACATCATTCCGTAATTATGAAATGCCAGCAATTGCATATTTACGATTTAAATATATTGCGTCACTTCAAATCCATTGAGGTACATTCAATGATAGTTCTACCAATTGCATTTAATTGCAAATGCTCATTTCAACATTTTCATTTAAATACAATTGGCCTTTTTTATTTGCAGGGATGCTTAAGTGATTTAATCAATTAACATTTTTTCAAAACTTAATGTATCTACAAATTTTTTATTTATAATTGAACCGCCGCATGGTAGAAGAGGGTATACAATTTTTTGGTCCGAGAGCAAACGGTCCCTGAAAATAATAAAATTAATATTTAACAAATATTTTTTGATATTATTCATTACATTCAATTTCCAAAAATTAAAGTTCACGAGAATTTTCAAAAGCGGTGAAACACCATTGCGCTTGCACCAAAACATGTTAAGCCCGGTTCAATAATTAGTTTTTTAATATTTTCAATATTACGTTAATTTTTAATTTTGATCATTTGAAATTTCCGTAAATTTACGTCATCCCCGGTCATCACCGTGCCTACACGATGTGCGTCGCATAATATCAACACTGCGTGACTGCATGCGTGACAGCGAAATGCGACGTATTCTGCTCGCACTCTGGTGCCCATCACTAGAACGAGGCACGTGTTGGCAAAATTAATGCATTTTCGCACGCACGACGCACAGTGGGCTTTTTTGCAAAATTTACTTTCAAAACCTAATATTTTTTGAACGAATTGACCAAAATGGATGTTCTTTGAACGAGATTGAAGATTATTAAATGCACAATAAGGGAAAATTATAGAGAAAAGTTTTTCCGAATTTCCTAACCTGGAAAATGCGGGAAAACACCGTCATTTTTTAACAAAAATTACAAAATTGTACTAGAATCACAAAGAAAAAAGTTTTGTTTAGTGAAAGATATAATATTTTATAGATTTTTCAATGCTGAATTCAAATCTGCCAGGTAAAATAGCGTAGCGTATTTCCTTTCTGAGAAAAATGCGGACAAATACGAAAAATCCAATATGGAGAGACACAAGTCGGAAACATGATGGTAACTTGACGAAGTTTATTATCTTTAGGTTTTTAGGGTCGCTGAATCCAAATCTGACGTCAGAATTACAAAATAAAGAATGGCGAATGCAATATGGCGGAACAAAAGTTTTGCAAAATTTAGGAAAATTGATAAAATTGTCTACATTTATGTTCTCGAGGGCTCTGAATCCAAATCTGACGTCAGAATTTCAAAATGAAGAATTGCGGTTCCAATATGGCGGAACAAAAATTGATATTTGGGCAACTTCACAAAATAAGCCATATTTACGTTTCTGAGGTCGCTGAATCCAAATCCGATGTTAAAATTTCAAAATTAAAAATTAAAAATGATAGGTCGGATTCAGTGAAACGAAAATCGAAAAATAAAATGCATTTGTTACATTATTTCGTGAAGTTTGTCGCCAAAGATTATGTTATTTTTACTCTTATTTTTTGCTTCTTCGGCTTCTTGTTTATAATTTTTTACTTTTTTGACAACAAAATTGACACATTCATTTTGTGATAATTCCTTAAAAACATGTTTTCAGTGTAAATATAGAAGAAGAGAATGACGAAAGCGATGCCAGTTCCCTGAGTAATGGAAATTTAAGCGATGATATAAATTTCAGTGATGAAGATTGATTATTGGAGAAAATAGGTATTTGAGATTAGGACATATGTCGATTTAATGTAATGTGTCTGTAACTACAATTGTATTCATGCAATAATTTTAAAAATAGAATTTTCTCAATATTTGTTCCGCCATTTTGGATACGCAATTTTTCATTGTTTAATTCTGATGCCAGATTTGCATTCAGCGAACTCCAAAACGTAAATATGGACAATTTTGTAAAGTTGCCTACATTTTTCCAACTTTTGTTCCTCCATATTGGATCAGCCATTTTTTATTTTGAAATTCTGACGTCAGATTTGGATTGAGAGCCCTCGAAAACGTTAATATGGACAATTTTGTCAATTTTCCTAAATTTTTCAAAACTTTTGTTCCGACATATTGCATCCGCCATTCTTTATTTTGTAATGCTGACGTCAGATTTGGATTCAGCGACCCTAAAAACCTAAGGATAATAAACTTCGTTAAGTTACCATCATGTTTCCGACTTGTGTATCTCCATATTGGATTTTTCATATTTAACCGCATTTGTCTCGGAAAGGAAAAACTCTAAGCTATTTTTCCTGACAGATTTCGATTCAGCATTAAAAAATCTATAAAATATGATGTCTTGCATTAAACAAAACTTTGTTGTTTGTAATTCTAGTACAATTTTGTAATTTTTGTTAAAATATGACGGTCTTTTCCCGCATTTTCCAGGTTGGGAAATTCGGGAAAACTGTTCTCTATCATTTTCCCCTATTGTACATTTATTAAGCTTTAATCTCGTTCAAAGAACATCCATTTTGGTCAATTCGTTGGAGAGATATTAGGTTTTGAAAGTAAATTTTGCAAAAAAGCCCACTGTGCGACGTGCCTCGCATGACGTGCGGGTTCAATGCGTCGCACTTAACTTAAAGTATTACTCATATTTTACACCTTTTACACACTCATTTTACTTGACAGCTCGAAAAACTTTTGCCGGTTACAAAAGAAAACAAACTCGCATCAATTGATAAACATACTACTTACAGGTCTGGCACTTATGGTGCCGTTGTTCCTGTAAGATTACAAAATGTTTCCAATGGCAGTTCGGTCTCTTTATTATTCTCATTTTGCGGATAGGTTTTTTCTTCTATGTGTGAAGTCGCCCAAATAATTAAATGATTTCAAAACCGGGTTAACCTACTGATGACGTCATCTCTTACAGAACATCTATTTAGTATGCTTGCTGTGCTCTCAAAAGTGTTGAAAACAATTCCAGTCACAATAATTACAGACAAATTGATCACAGACCACCAGTTTGGGTTTAGATAACAGGGTGACACAATAAATCAGGTTTAAACAGAATAGTAAAAAAATCAGCGAAAAAATAAATAAAGACTAACGTGCCACTAAGTATACGATGTAATAAAGTTAGATGAAAATAATTGTAAGTATAATCACAACTTAATCCTAGGTTTTTATTGATTTTAACGGAATTTTAAAGGGCTTGTTTGGCCTTGAGTCTTTGAAGAAAACAGGATCGGTTTCTCTGAAAGAAAATGGGGTTAAAAACAAAGAATTACAAGCAATTCATAATTTTGATCTAAGAAAAAATATTTTTTCGTCCCTAATTTATCTTTTGTTTATCTTTCTTTTCACTCTTTAAACATGAATAAATTGAAATTTAATGTTTGCTTAACTACGAAGATAAGAGTACTTACAGTGAGTCTCTTATTTATAATTTAAAGTACACTCATACCTTGATACAAGGATATTGTTTTCGTAACTGATGTGGATTGAATGCAGGTCAGAGAAGATTTAATTTGATAGAACTTTGAGTGAAAAGTGTTATTATAGTGCGTGCGTTTGAAATAACGAGGTGCAAACGAGCGCGAAGCTCAAGTCGAATACGAGTTTGCAAACACGCCAGGGTAAAACTCACGCGCGGGTAAAAAGACAGAGTTTGCTTCCTAGGTACACAATATACTATGTTCAGATATCCGTCTTTCAAGTGATAGCTGCACATAAAAATATTTTCATACCTAATGAATTATTTTTTATAATATAAATAAACCAACTCTGATACTATTTGTGGTTTTTAAAATTATATTAATTGAACTTGAAATTACGCATGATTTATAAAAATTCAAACTTTATTTTAAACAAAATTTATATTTTGAAAAATTGAAACCTTGGTTGAAGTGATGATAACAAAACATTATATTCATTGAACCTTATTGCACTATATGCTCGGCATCACGTTAGTTGTCTCATGAAATGGCTAAAATAGTTAGACAGATATTGAAACTCTAATCTATTACACTGTCTATAGACGCGACGCTTGAGCACTCCATGAAATGCGGCTAAAAATTCCAAAAACATAGTGTAACTATAGATACCTATACTATCAACTAGCGCTTAATAAAATTTCTAGACATTTCATGAAACGTCTAATTACACTACGAGTTGCCTTACACCGTACGCCAGTTCTCATTTTAGATCCATCAAAAGCATTTTCAATGTTTAAAAGAAAAACGGTAAGTTGTGTCAAAAAATGGTTCATGAAGATTTTGTAGACCTTTTCAAAAGGTATAATTTTTTCAAATCTTGATTTGTATCTCGTTGTTTGACTGATAATTAGAATTTTTGATTTTTCAAAAACATTTTCGATGTTTAAATGAAGAACGGTGAGTCATGTCCCATTTGTCGATATATATGAATATTATGTTAGGTAGATTATGTTAATGACAGTTAAAGACTTGATGTTCAACTTCTTTATTAAAAAAAAAAAGAAAAATTCAAAAGAAGTTATTTTTTACCTACATATATCACTATTCTCCACAATCAAAATTGCTTATTTGGGTATATTTATTATTTTTTAACAATTATTATTATATAAAGCAATTATTATTTTATTATCACACAAAAACATTTTATTAGCGAGTCCTGATCCCTGAGAATCATGAATCAGTATGTTTATTCAAGGTACTATTGCATACTAGGATTATCTCTCCATTCCTCTCCGAGAAGCAATTGACGGGCAGTCAAAGCCAATTGTATTTATTCACTTTTAATTATTGTTTTCAAATATTATTAATTTTACGTTTGAATAATTAAATTGGATCATATTACGTTTTTTAGATTAATACATCGATTTGAACTGTTAGACATTTTGAATTTTTGGGTTATGTTTGCCATGCCATGTTATGTCATGCACTTGACAAATGGGTCTAGCAGTCGAGCGATTGGTAATTTATAGAAATAACCTCGAGAAATGGTATTTTTGAAAAATTTAATTTTTATCATAATTTTTGTTTTACATTTTAAATTTCTGAAAAAAATACATGCAGAATTGAAAGTTTGATAAATTTACTGACAATTGGTTTCCTTTATCTTACCTCTGATCAACAAATGGTCTGAAGTAAATTAGCAGATATTTTTTAGATGAAATTTTTTAAAACATTTTTTTCGTATCTCGCTTAGTTTTTCTTACAAAACTATGCTGTAGTTTCACTGAAACTTGAATTTTGAAGTTTTTTGGAAATCATTTTCGATGGATAAAACCAGAAAATTTGGTAAAAAATGCCTGGTTAAAAAGCTTCGCCTTTCTTTTTAGGCCTTAAGGAAGTGTGCTAAAGCTCAATCCAATTTGAGCATTTTTTGTAATGCAGCGATAGACCTAAATTGTCTGAAATTTGTGAAAATTGGCCATCAGTGTGATTTAAAGCGGTTCTACTGGGAGCCAGTGTCATTTTTTAGATGGCAGTTGCTCTCAGTGGGACCCTGCGGTGGTTGTTTAACACTTTTTTTTAAATTATATATATATGTAGGGAAGTAGGTTGAAAATACAACATTCTTGAAACTCTAAAATGGTTAGGGCTAAAAAAATGCTGCATCGCAATGAGGTCAAAAATTTTCAAGTTTGAGAATTTAAACAAAAATTATTCAAAATATAAAGTTTGGATCTTATTTCTCAATTTAGAAATGTTAAAAATTGTATTTCGATATATGAACATAAAAATCAAGAACTTTACAATAGAGGCAACGAGTGAGTGATGAAAATGAGGAGGGTTTTGAAATGAATAAACGTCACTAACATTCATATCTAGTCGAATTCACATGGAAAAAGTTTGAAAAAACAAAGAAAATAAACTTCACAAGAGTCAAACCTTTTTTAAGTCCCACAGAACGCATTATTATCTTAATTTTCATCTCTTCCTAATCATTTGAGCTTAATTTGGACGATTTTGGTTGTACCGGTGCAGTGCTACTAATTATCTCAATGGGAGTACATCTCAAGAGTACATTTGAATAAATAAATAATATCTTTATTGTAAAGATTGAATCTCATTATTGTTTGATGTTATTCTATGTGTAAAATATTTAAAAAAAGGTTACAAGTGTCATGATTGTAACGATTGTCATTTTCACCTCAGACGTCACTCTTGTGCTCTCCTTGCACAAGTGTATTGTGTTTTTTTTAATATTTTGTGATTTGCATTCAAATTATGCCCAAATATTCCAAAGTATTCTGAAGTATTCCTGAATATTTTTAAGTATTCTCAAATATTCCCACATATTTCCACATATTGCTACATATTTTCTCATGTTCCCATATATTTTAGGTTTTGCTTGTATTCACAAATATTTCCAAATGTTCCGAAGTATTCTCAAGTATCCCGAAGGATTCTTGTATAATATATTCCTTGTATAGGCAAACTGAGAGTGGTCCACATCTCGGTTATTTACTTTTAAGCTAATTATTCTTTCGCACACCACTAGAAACCAATATTTTTGGAAAGAGTTTCTAAAACTCGAAAATCGATTGTTTGGGCCCAATATTATCATTAAAAAAGTACTTTTTCCAACTGCAAAGTAACGAATTTGAAATCGACTGCTCGTTTATTGTTAATAAAAAGGACAGAAATGAAATTTGCCTCATTTTAGACACAAGTTTCGAGAATCCTCCTTCTTTTGTTGTTGTCGTCAGATGCTAACTGAATACGAGAAATGAAAACAGAGCCGGAGCTGCATGTGCAACGGAGGACTCGCACTTAATAATAAATCAATAGGTTCCAGTGGGGTGCTCTATTGTATAGGGTGTTTCGAAAGTAACCGACTCTCAGGGCATTGACTACTGACAAGGGGATGGAAGTAGGGGGAATTCGGTGGTTTCATTCTGATCGTAATTTTCAGACACTGGGTGCAGCTCTTCTCTTCCAACAGCACCTGTGCATATAGAAATACAGAAGTCTCACCTTTCCTGGTCATTTTTTCCGCAAATGTTAGTCACGTCACTTCCGTTCAGTTTCAGAACAAAATGATACTTACAGAGGGTGGACAATTTAAAATACCTAGTATATAAAAACTGATTTTTCTTCATACCTCGGTCGAAAGTACGTACTTCCGGCATAAATTTTAAGGCAGAAAGTCTAAGATTTGTGTATTGGTAAGATTACACGCACGCCCTCTGCAACAGCGGGAGCAAAAAATTTTATCGTGCACAGTGCACACCGATCAGTGATACCAATGTGGGGGCCTTGAGCTACTACTGCGCTTGCGTTAGGGTCGCGCGCTGGTTAGCCACAGTTGGCGCGGAGTTTAAAGTATAACTTTTGATTCAAGTTGACAAAAAAATTTATAACACATACATTTTCTAAGTAATACATAGTTCATTTTCATTGAATTCCAGAAACTAACTTAGATTTCAAAGACAAAATTTCAATAAATAACATTTATATAAATTCTTGTGAATTTTATGCTAATTATTTACTTCAATTGCAAGAATTATTTTTAATACGCATTTTGAATTTCGCGCCAACTGCGGCCAACTAGCGCGCCTACATTGGCATCACTGACACCGATACATGAGGCTAACCGCTCTCACTCTTGTTTTTACGTATAACCTCGAAGCTGCTTGCATGGAATTTATCAGACTTTTTATGTGTCTTTCAGTGTTTTTATGTGGCTTTTCATATACATTTGATGCCTGCCCCCCGGTCAGCAGCATTCGCTTCGCTCGTGCTTGCAAATGTCGGGGCAGGCATGAAAAACATTCATCGCAACGGGCTGTCTGCTGGAACGTGGTTGTATTGTTTATAATAATTAAAAATGTAATTAGTAAACGTACTTTCGACCGGCTATAAAGAAAATTTAATTTGTGAGTATCTGAAAGAGGCGCTGAAGCGAGGCACAAAAGTTAATTTGTGAGTATCCGAAAGAGGCGCAGACGCAAGTAACAAAAGTTAAACATAACCGCGCAACAGGCTGTCTGCTGGAACGTGGTTGTATTGTGCATAATAATGAAAAATGTAATTAGTAAACGTGCTTTTGACCGGCTATAAAGAAAAATAGTATACACCACACGGGCAGGAAGTTGAAAAGTCCTGAACTGCGTGCCATGATGCCATGGCGCGCAGTGCAGAAATGTTCAACTTCCTGCCCTTGTAGTGTAATATACTATTTAATAATAAATTGAAAAGAAAATATCATATTTTTGTAACCTTCCTTAATTTTAATAATAGTACCAGCTTTTGCACTAGGGGAATTTAAAAAATAGTGTATCCACCCCCCTGCAACATTGTATGTTTAATTTAGTGTATGGAATAAATGACTCACTTCATTTAAATCCCAAAATTGTAAACTGTTATTAGACATAAAATGAAAGGATATTCGAAGATTAATAAGACATTCTTCAGTGAGCACACACTTATGATTTATATGTTAAAACGTGCATGAAGTAATAACAACAGTGTTGTGTTCCAGAGGCTGAACCCTGGCGGACCGAACGAACGGATACGCTACAGCGTATCCTTATAATATCCACATCGTATCCTCTCCGTATCATGCAAGAAAAAGTCATTAAAAAAGAAAGATTGACATTTCACTTGTTGAAATTCGGATTCTACGTGAAATTTTGAGTTAAAAGGTCACAGAGTAATCGCAATAGTTTTTCTTGCAACATTAAAAACTTTTAAGAAATATAATACTTATCGATGACGTGCACTGAAGGCGACTTCAAACGCATCGTCGTTCAGTAGCAGTTAATAGGCGTTATCCGTCGACGATGCGTTTGAAGTCGCCTTCAGCCCACGTTATCGATAAGTATTATATTTTTTTAAAAGTTTTTAATGTTGCAAGAAAAACTATTGCGATAACTCCGCGACCTTTTAACGCAAAATTTCACGTAGAATCCGAATTTCAACAAGTGAAATGTTCATCTTCCTTTTTTAATGAGTTTTTCTTGCATGATCCGGAGAGGATACGATGTGGATACTGTGAGGATACGCTGTGGCGTATCCGCTCCGTTCGTTCGGTCCGCCAGGGAAGGTTTTAAGGAATGGAGAGATAATCCTAGTATGCTATAGCACCTCCAGTAAACATACTGATTCATGATTCTCAGGAATCAGGACTCGCTAAGAAAATGTGTTTGTGTGATAATGTTGCCAGTAATTCACGTGTAGGCAAGTTTTTCAGCCCATAAGTTTTTTCGTGCGCGGGGAAGATCGTTACAGTTCCGATAAGCTCTCTTCGTGAGTCATACAAAATTTGTATGTCGGTACCTGGGTAAAAATATTTGGTCTTGATTTTGTCTTGGGTAAAGACTAATCCAAGAGAAATTTCAAGTTATTCGGTATGTCTAGCTCGTGAGATGGAGTCAGAACATTCTTGAAGTCTTAAGACGAATATTTTCGACTTGAAGACAAAAATTTATGTCCTGGGACAAGATTATTTGACTTGAATAGAACCTGGGATATATTTTTTAACTCGAAGACAAAGGCCCAAGGCTCCCATGGCATCCGCGGGTCATACTTATTCGCTTTATATTGTAGAGAATGTTTATATTATTCATCTTCATGGCATTCATTTTTAACGTATTAATGAGTTTGTTAACCTGCAATGATTATGTGCTTTGAATGGCAAATCTAAAAATGCTGTCTATTTTGGCCTATGTCCTACAGTTCACTAGATACTTGTAGAAAATGACAGTTTTAACCTTTTTTGGAAAATTTCATATGCCTATGGTTTCTGAGATCGGCAGGTTCCGATTTTTAAATTTGAAAATCAGTTATTATGAAATCACAAGTTTTATCGGTTGTAAAATTGTAATCCTTAGCAAATGTCAGCTGTTTGGTTCCAAACTATCTACCTGTTTCCTGAAAATTGCAAGTCTTGGGACGTGAAGGCCCAAGACAATACCTGGTTTTGTCTTGGCACAGTTATGGCCATAAATGCAAGAGAAGTCTGCATACCTACAATATCTAACTGGTGAAACAGAACCAGACATCATGGTCTTGGAGACATATTGAAGAGATTCAGGACAAAATCAAGACCAAATATTTTTACCTGGAGGTACATAGGAAATAAACTGATAATTTGTGAAATATATTGTAATTTTTAGATAGTGCTTTAATGTGAATATCAAAAAATTATAGGAAACATTGAATTCGGTTTTTAATGCCAATATTTTGGAACTGAATTGTATGCCAAATCCTATTTTATGATGATATATCAATCGCAAAACAGTTTTAAGTAGAAATGGGGTTTGTTTTCAGAAAAATGGGAGGCAAAGTTCATGATCGCATCAGCTTCAAAATCATCACTTACCCTAGGGGTTTCTTTTTGGTTACTAAAAATGAATTTCAGGGCAGATTTAAACATTTCAAAATGTTCACCTGATTATGGTGGACCCTGCATCAAAAAAATGATTTGTGATCAGACATCATCACAAAAATCGTGACATTAAGTTCCATCTACGCTATCTTGAGTCAGATATTTTGAATTCTCAAAATCTTACCTCAAGTTAGTTTCCAGCGACCCAAAAAAACCTTAAGGTCAGACCATTTGAATGATCTATAATTGAATTTCATAAAAACTGAAACATTATTTTGTTACAAAACCCTTTATATTGAATCAGTCATTTTTAGATTCGAAAATCTTATCATAGTTACGTTATTTGTAACACACAGAAAAATCAAAGATATGAAAAGGTTAAGATCAAATCTAGTTCTGGTTCAATAAGGTTTCAGTTGCCTACTTCCTGATGCGACAGGTGCTTAGATAAACCGCTTTTTGACCTGTTTTTGATGTTCAGTGCATCTTGCGTCCACATTCCCTGTAGCCGAAATCACAATAGGATGAATAGATGCATGTTTTTCATTTCACCATATTGTCTTTACTTCAGCCTTAGCTCGCTGTACTCGTGATCTTGGTTGTATAGTTTGCTTGAAAGTTTCGGTTAGGTGGACAAGCAATGTCGATTGGCTCGGTTATAATCCGTCTGGATAGTTATTTCCCAGTATAGTATATAGGTTTTGTTTCCTAAGACGGGCACTGGAATGTATCTATAAAAAGGCATTCATTCTGTTAAGAGGCCTAGGTTTGGGGGAAATTGATAATGTACAATGATCGCTACATCATTTTGTCTGTGTTTGTACTCTCTCTAAGCCAGTATGCAACAGCCATCAATAATGTGCTCGATGGATTCATTATTATTTCCACACAATCGGTATCTGTGAACCTCGTCTTGATGTAACACGTGTTTGCGATAGTTTCTAGTGATGATAACCGTGCCCTGAATCGCTATCAAGGTGTTCGCACAAGAAAATACGTTGCAGTGCGCTGGTAAAGTCTCACGAACGTGCCGTCCGCGCACGAGCACATAACGCCAACCAATCGCGTGCAACCTGCCGTGCTGCTACGGTCCGTGGCAGCACTTACTGAAGTGCGTTGCGAACTAGTTTAAGTAGCGAGGTACTTGCGTGCGTCGCTGCTCGGAAGGTAGCAGCACGACAGGTTGCACGCGATTGGTTGGCGTTATGAGTTTGTGCGCGGACGGCACGTCCGTGAGACGTCTCCAGCGCACTGCAAAGGATTTTCTTGTGCGAACACCTTTACAAATCCGTCCGTTTTCGGAAGGAGGACGCCTTTTTCAGTCAGATATTGGATGCATCTCTGTTCACTTCACGATGTTCTAACATTTTGGTATGGTTGCCGTGGATACCTTTTTGTCTCCATTGCGTTCCTAATTCCTCTATGGTTTCTGCCCTAATATTCAAAGCCTCCTCTGAGGACAAGTTCAAGGTAGTGTAATGGATGTCCGCTTCACAGATGGTATTGTGAAGCATAACATCTCGCCCTCTATTAAAATAGTCTCGCAACTGTATACCTTGTGATTTACACAGTTGCTTGACACCTACAAAGCCCCTGTCCCCTCAATCTCGTATTAGAACTACCCTTCCCGTCGCCGAATTACTGTGGTGCATTCGATGATTGGCCATTTCAATGTGGATGTTGAATCCGCGAAGAAGGTAGTTTATCCTTTTAAGTTCGGTTTTTGACCATTTGATGTGCCTGAAAGAGTAGTTGAAGGCAGGAATGGCATACATATTAATAACCCCGATTTTGTTGGCCAAGTTAGGAGAACTCTTTAGAAATAATCTGAGTCTTGTATTGAAGGCAATCATTAGGCTTTTCTTAACCATCGCATGCTGAATACCCCTGGACTCAAGAATACCCAGATATTTAAATATGACTCACCCTCAGTCATGGCCTTAATATGATCCTGATTCTCGTTTTCCAATTCTACGTTCCGTAATTCTCTACTAAATAAATGCACTGTTCTGCATTTATCTACTCAAACTCTATGTGGATGGAATTGGAAAACTGCTTTTTGACATGGATCACTTGCTGCAGTTTTTGGTTTGAACTAGTGTATAGCTTCAGCCTCAGGTCCTCCATGTACAGAAGATGGCTCAATTGATGGCCATCCTTGTTATCATGTACTATAAACCCATGAGTCATGCTATGTAGTGTTTTTCTCAATGGATTAAATGCTAAACAGAACCATAATGCACTAAAGGAGTCTCCTTGAAAGATATGGCAATCTTAATGCATATTAATCTAGTTATTCTTGGTTATCCATGATCAAAATACTGAATTCTTCTTTCCTAAAGTCATGTGGTAGCGAAGGGAATGGTTGCTTATAGTAAATATATGCCATGTGCAAGTTTCTTTGATGTTTTCTAGCTTGGATCATGGCTTCTTATATTGCGATGTTATTCCTCGTCGCAATGAGAGTAAACCTTATCTGCAATTACAGCTGCGAGGCACTCATAAATCGTTGGAAAGCAAGCTGTTGGTTTAATTTCAGATGGATTTTGAGCATCTGGTTTTGTACAACGAGAGAACATACTTACTTTTCTCGCACGATCGCGTCTCACGCTACGTTAGTATAGCTTATTTCAAACTATGATAGCACACATTCATAATAATTTAGTGCGGAGGTAACGCTATACATAATACGTACAATACCATGCGTCTGAAGTCTGAACTGTATGCTCTGAGAGTAACAACGACACGTGTTTAATGTACAAACGAGCTAATGCCTTGAACGCATGGGGACCATACTATTTTAGTATGGATCACAAGCGTTCGGAGTAAGATTACGCTCATCACACTTGTTCACTCGTTGCTCACCTTACCATGATAGTATGGAGTTTTAGCGATTCGAGTATGAGACATTACTGTGACATTACTGGAACAATGTTTTAAATAGGATCTAGGCAAAAAATATATTAGCTTCATATCGTTATATAAAGACAATTAAATTTTAAGATTGTGTATTCTCTATACTGCAATAAAGATGTTAATGACTATATTTAAACAGGTTGAAAAAAACCCCGCAGGGAGAAACTGCTATCTATAAAAATAACACCAGCTCCAGGTAGAACCGCGGTAAATCCCTTGTGTGTCAAACATGCCTTGGCATGCTTTTGGCACGCAGGTATGGTATATATAAAGTTAAAAGTTTGTTATAAGGACAACCGCAGGATTTCGCCGGGAGCGGGTGCCAATCTGAAAAATTGCACCCTCTCCCAGCGAAATCGCGGTAAAATTTCAGCTGTAACCACGTCTCACGACCGTGAGATAGTTGGTTACAGTCTACGACGAATTCAATACGATGATCCGGCAAAAGTCTCGTGTACCCTGTGGACACGGAAGTACACAAGGACGACCGCTTTCTGCATTTTCCCCGCAAGTGTCTCAGCATTTTGTTGACACACAGGGATGCTTTTCAGGCTATTAATCATTCAAACCTTGGTACCTTCAATAGCGCCGATGATCAAGGCGATTAGCTTAACAGAATATTCCGAGTATCACCGTCGCAACTCCCTTATAAGATCTTTATACCTCTTTTTCTTTTCTTTCTCCTTGGCTATGACGTTTTTGTCAGCTCATGCCGAAAATTCGATAATGAACATGGTTCGTTTCTCGAAGTCAAGGATTTCTATGTCAGGTCTCGAGTGCGCAACAGAAACAATTATCGAGAATATGAAGTTGCAGTATATGCGGCACTTCTCATTTTCGGCAATTGATTCTATTTCCCCAGGAGCATTTTGCGGAGCGGTATTTAGGCTAATGCCGTAAGAGTGACAGAGATGGTAATAAAGCACTCTTAGTGCCGCATTGGGCCTTTGAATTTAGGTCGTTCCCGCATGAGCTTGACAATTAGATAGTATATGTCCTAGATGCTCGAGGTGTGCATGACACGCTCTGCAGCTATCATCGGGAATGTCTTGGCTCACAATGTGGCGACGGTATGCTAGAGTGGAAATGACACCGTCTTGACATGCCAAAATGAAACGCTCCGTGCCCGACTTCAATCCGGGTGATTTAAGGAAAGAAAACGTTAGCTCATACGAAATCGACTGATCCTTCACATTTCTGTGGAAGGTGCCGTGCATCTTCTTGTTGAGGAGCTGTTCGCGGAAGTTTGTCTCCTTCGCTTTCTTAATCCGGACCTTCAGGAGTGAGTACTCGAGATGGATAAGATTTGATGCATTTTTCTCACCCCTGATATTGAAGTCAAGGCCGAGTGTTTCAGTAGCCTCCTCCGCTGCTTTGTACAGAAACGCCCCTTTGCCCACTTCTTCGTGTTTCCTGACCATTTTAAGAAGAGGGTCTTTACCATTTGCGACTATATGTGCTGTACCCAGAATAATCTTGTTGTAAAGATATTCAAGAATCAATATTCCGCGATCACCTTGACGGCGTGAGATGTAAGGTCGCGGAACAGAAGACTTAAGGTGCATGCTTTTGTTCATGTGCATAACCTTTTGGGGACCCGTTATCAAGGGATCTGAGCTCGTCCTCGTCCATGATACCACTCCAAATGAATAGAGTACAACTGGGATGGCAAGCATGTTCGTCGCAGATACTTTATTCCTCGCCGACAGTTCGGAAGACCATATCCGTCGGATGATACGTTTCTATCTGCATCGGAGAGTATCCTTTATAGATTTCACGTCCTGCATGCGGCTCTGTGGCATGCCCAGGTATGTATAGGTCCCTCCAGCGCCAAGGTGTCGTATAGCGCTTCTGTCGACGAGCTCAGGGTCTTCGGGAATGCCATTAAGTTTTCCTTCCTTCAAATAAACCTTGGCGCTTTCTCTAACCCGAACTCCATTCCAATCTCTTGAGTGTACTCTCTGACAATGTCTAGAGCTAGATGTAGTTTCTCTTGATTTTCACCATAGATCTCAAGATCATCCGTGTAAAATACATAAGTGACCTTATGCTTTCGATTTCCAGGTTTGCCGCAGAGGTACCCTTCGGAATGGGGAAGTGCGAGAGATAGTGGCAATAATGTGAGGCAAAAGAGGAGAGAGCTCACGGTGTCGCCCTGAAACACACCTCTCTTAAAGTTTAAAATGTTAGTTTTCACACGATGTTTTCCAGATAAGATAGTAAATCTGGTTCTCCAAAGCGGCATTAATCTCTGTATGCACCTCACGATGTATGGATGAACCTTTAAGCTTTCCAACAGACAGATGATAAGTCTATGACAGGTTCTTTGAGCCACGTTGCTCGTACATCTCTCGCCATACAGGTACAATTGTCCCAACAAGTCTATCATTTAAGATAGCTACAAAGATCTTATACAGTGTGTTCAGACAAGTTATTGGCCTGTAATTCTTAGGGTCAGCTAAGTCGCCCGTCTTCGGCAGGAGCACTGTGCGCCCTTCCACCAACTCTTCCGGAATAGGCCCTTCTGACTTTAGATATGAGGTGAAAATGCGGGCCAAATGCTGGTGGGTTGAAGAAAACTTCTTCCACCAGAAGGTCTTGATACCATCTGGTCCCGGAGCGGAATAGTTCTTCATGCCTCTGCATACGTTTTTCACCTCCTGGGTAGTGATAGGTGGGCATTCCTCCTCAGATGTTATGAGGGCATTACACAGCTCCTTGAAGCTATTTATATTCATTAAGTTTTATTTCAGTGGATGCTGGACTTCGTAGACTTAGTCCAAAATTCCTTGACCCCCTCTGATGTGGGCGGGTGAACGACAGTAATTGGAGGGTCTTGGAAGAATCGAGGTAGGTCAGACAAAAACCGTTCATTTTCTCTGACCCACCTCATCTCCGCTCTAGACTTCTAGCGTTAGATAGTACTCGTATTCTGCCAACAATATGCTGAGAAACCTGAATGTTGATGTTTCTCCGGGCCCTGAAGCAAAGCTCGTCCTCTATTGGACGCCTGCTCGCGGTTGGTCTCAGTGTCGCCTCGACTTCTCTGTTGCCGGCTGGTCCTGGCTGCGGTTGAGTAGGCGCTCCGTTTAAATAACCCCTTTTCCGGAGTTCCTCGGCACGGTTTCGCAGACGTTTATGCGAAAAATGCGAGAACTCTAGGTGTTTCTCGCACCACAGAGTATGCAGTCGCGCCATGTAACCTTTTCGTTCAGGAGCCATACTGGTATCATAGCACTCCAGCAGGTCGTCCCTGAGTCGATTCGTCCACCCAGAAGTATCGAGATTCTGCGGTTCCATAGCATTGACTCCGTCTTGATTGGCTCCCGCAACTATAGAATAGTCGGCTTTGTTGTCCAACCCATTTTCGGGAGCCCTGCGCGTTCGATTGTTTTGAACCGCACTGACTACAACTATGTTGTGTGTTATCATTGCTGTTCCCACGAGCAGCTAAGGAAAAGGGTTCGTCCGTCCTTGTAGAACCCCGCGTGCAAGCATAAGGCTGCATATTCGGAGAGGTCGCCCGGTATCCCAGAGTCACCGTTTGAGACACCTCACCCAGGTGCCATTCAGCTTTCGGCACGGTTGTTACACCTCCGCTTAGGGGTTATTCCTTCGGGACCATCCCTGGACAATTGTCCGCGACTGCTTATTAATTATTGTAACCATATTCAGCAGAAACCCTTGGTACAGGGACCCTCTATCCGCAACCCGAGGACGCGTCCGGTGGCTTTGTCATAGGCCCTTCGGTTCGAATCCCAAGGAATCAAAACCGAAAACCGAAAAAAAAAATAAATATATATATATATATGTCTTGAGGTGTTGGGAAGCAGGGGGTATTTATACAATTCCCATGAGCGAAAAGTCATGGTTGTGAGAAAATATTTTTCAGTGAAGTTCAGCAACTGTATCTTTTGCTAATCGGAAGCCATTACATATGGTATCATCCACTCCACTTTATGAATCGAGATCTTGAATTGCTCTTCGTTTCCTAGGTGTTGTCGTGCCTGAACAATGCCATTTAAGTCACTGTGTGATCTTGTCCGGACAAGTTCATGCTTTGCGTTTACAGCGATCTTTCAAAGATAGTCTTGAGCAAATCCTAGGATCATACTGAGTGGTATAGTGACATCAAAGTACCCCTCATCATTGGTAAGACATTTTGATCCTTCCGGGATGTCGAGCCATCCTGCATTCTCAATCAAATTAATTGTCAAACAGATAGCAGATAATATAATTCCATCAGGACTTGTTAGCCTTCCATACACATGCAGTGAACTCTTACTGGGTAGTATACACAAATCTTGATGCTGGACAGCAATTCGAGCTTCATCACTATTGTTGAATAATGATGATGCATAAGGCTGATGTGCGTGAATCTCATAGTGAGCAATGGACTCATCAAAGCTCACTGGTGCTTGAATGTTTAGTATTTCTTCCATTTTTGTTGCAACAAAAGGAGATGATGAATATCTTGAATGGACGTTTTTGTTTCTTTTTCCACGAGGTTTGATCTTTATACCAAGCTGTGTCAGAAAGAGAACGTTCTGAGGTGTTAGCGCCTTGCTTGCTGCTTGAGAACTGGTTTGCATTTGACATGTTGACGCTCTTATATAGACTCCTTTGGGATTATACACGATACCTATTATGATAATGATTTGACGTGTAGTCGTATTGTTATAACCTCTCTTCGGGAATTCACCAAGTCTCCGTCCTGATCAACTATGCGGAGCTGAATTTGATTTATGTCTTCACTGCGATTGGAAGGTAAATGACGTGTGACGGCACTTCAACGATCTTATATCCTGGTGGTACAACAGGAAAGAATTCATGAATCGTGTGCACTTTGCGATTGTTGATGTAAGCTCCAGTAGTGAAATTGCACTTAACTCGCAGAGCATTCACTTTGAGAATAGCCACAGGCAGATCAGACGTATGAGTCTTATTGGCTTCGAGAACACGTGTTGTGAATCCCAACAATCGTCCAATAGAATCGTGAGGTTGAAAGTTCACTTTGCGATCACACTTTATCTCGCTACGCAATGTGTTATTATTTGGCTGAATGTTTATTGTAATGCCATCAATTGCTTGAGCCTTCTGGACATAACTCTCAATACCTTCAATCTCATAGTTGCCCGTAGGTATGGTCACTACTCGATCACCGACATAGATTTTATTCCTTTCAGTGTCAACGTTAGGAATCGCATTAAATGTGAGTAATTCAACAAGTCCAAGGGCATGGTTCTTATGAGGAGAGAGTTCTATTGGTGGAAAATACTCTGAGTCTAGCACAGAAGAGTTTCCTGTTATCGTGAGAGTAAATGATTATCTAATGATGGTGTTCTTATCTGTACTGACTCTAGTCAATTCATCACACGCTCTTATATAGACAGTATTTATCTTTTGTATGTAGCTGGCCACATAGAAATTTTAAGCACAAGTGTCCACATTCAACACTGTCATAGTTCTGATATCTGTCATGATTGTAGTTTATCACGCTACCAACACCTAGGTAATCTACAAGATCCAAAGGTGGTCGAAGGTTACCGAAACTGTCAAAGTATATGACATTTTCACCGATCTTTCTATAACTCACCCAGTGGATACCAGAGCCGTGACTATCATCAAGATTTACGATAGCTGATTCAATTTTGTTAGGTCCCCTCACTGGTAGTTGATTACGCATAAATACTCCACGAAAATGTGGAATCTTTAGAGCTTTAGCATACTTGAAAAGATCTGTATCAGTGAGTGCATGGTGAGGTAGCTTCACTATAAGTTTTTTGACACCGGTCTTAAACGAAGTCCCTGTCCCTTTCTATAAGGTTTCATATAAAGACCTAATCCTTTTCTGTAAGGTTTTAGGTGTAAACCTTTTCCTAGAGCAATAGCCTCCATTGAATTGTTATGACGTTGAGCTACTGCCAGTTTTTGTTTGGCTGCGCTAGCACCGTTCACCGCTTTAGCTACATCTGGTGCTCCACCAATGAGAGCTCCAAGTGCACTGAGTCCAGCGAAAATTGGAATCAGTGGCAAAACACCACTAACTGATCTGATTGCAGACTTGATGGCCACTTTTGCATCACTACTTCGTTTCATTGCTTTCTTAGCTGCATTCACAACCTTTCTAAATGCTATTAGTTTATTTTTTGTAGCTGGTTTCTTCTTCGAACTGGGTTTCCTCTTCATTAAACTGGGTTTCTTCTTCAACCCCATACCGAGTTTCGCTTTAGCATTCATCACGTTAGTTATTGCCAGTGCTGCCGCTTTTTCATGAATTCCAGCGTCTTTCGCAAAAACACGCTGCCAAGCTTTACTGGCTAGTACACTTTCTGCATTGTTTCTCGTTTCAACGTTTTCACGATTTTGCGAGTATGCAATGTCGTGTTCTTTACACGCTGCGTCTAAAGGGTTGACACCAGGATCACCTCTAGCAAGTCGTTTGGCTAGCTTAGTACCTGGACCACAGTATTGGTAGCCGGGTAAGTGCAACTCAAACAGCAACTTGTTGATGACTTTGTTGACTAATCCTTTACCTCGATGATGATGATTGAGTGACACTTTGTTTGCTTTACACTGCACAATCATTCCACACTCTACAGAGGTTGGCATGCAACTGATGCAAAAGCTATATAAGGGCCGTATTTATAGCTTTCACAACAGTCGAGATCAAGATGCGGTTCAAAAAACTACCTGTTAAACTTCCGGTCGTTAACTTTCACAACCTCGTCCAATCAGGAAAGAAGAGGGTGAAACGCCATGGCAGTCTACTACCAGACAGCATTCGCGCAGTGTTTTGTGGACCTTCAAATTGTGGAAAGACAAATACATCACTTACCCTGATCCTACACCCAAACGGATTGAATTTTGATAATGTCTACATATACTCGAAATCCCTCAAACAACCAAAGTATAAATTCTGGGAACGGGTGTTAAATAATGTAGAGGGCGTTGAATATTTTCCTTTCGATGGGCACGAAGAAGTAATACAACCAAGTGAAGCTCAAACAAATTCTATAATTGTATTTGATGACGTGGCCTGTGAGAAACAGGATAACATTAGAGCCTTTTTCTGTATGGGTACACACGCTCATGTTGACAGTTTTTACTTATGTCAAGCCTACGCTCGAATTCCTAAACATCAAGGTCGAGATAATGTCAATCTGTTGATACTTTTCAAGCAGGCTGAAAGGAATTTGAGACATGTGTATGACGATCATGTGAACACTGACATGAATTATTCCCAATTTAGAGACTTATGTTCAGCATGTTGGAATACTGACAAGTATGGATTTGTTGTCATCAACAAGATCAGCGATCTCAATAAGGGTAGATACAAAAAAGGATTTGACTGTTTTATCTATCTATAAATACAAGTTATGTGGTGAAAATCATATCATTATGTATGGAGACATTCACACGTCAACATGTCAAAGTTTCACAAAGAGAAGGAGGTTCTCCGTCAAATCGCAAAAGCTAGTGAGGCGATTCGACGTAAACATCGAATGCTCAAAATGGGTAAAGAAGACACTGAAAAAATAATGAGTGAAACGTTTAAGCCAATCGTCATACCACTGCAGAAACTGGTTGATATATCTAATCCTTCCATTAAGAAAGAAGTTAAAAAAAATGAGCATGTAACGAAGAAATATGAAGAGGAGGAGGAGGAGAATGATAACGCTTCCTTCATGACAGCTGATGGAGAAGAAGAGCAAGATACAACTATGCTCGAAGAAGATGCTACAACTGAGCCTGTTCATAGTTATGAGCATTTGAAAAACAAGTTTCTTAGAATTCTGCAACAAAATAGAAAGCAGTATTTGGACATGGTTTATGGGGTGCGTAAGCTCAGTGATGGCAGCCTTGTGGTTGGTGATAAACCTATTAGTGTTGAAGGACAATATATTCACGTTAATGATAAGCAGTATCTGAAAACCGTTGGTCTGCTTAAACTACTATTCAGAAAAACTAAAATCTAAACAATTATAAGGAAATATTGATTGCTACAAATGCACATAAGAAGCGGTACAGCTCAAGTGAACCTATTCGTACCGGCCGAGATATCAAGTACAAGAACTTTATTGCAAAAATGTTCAACGTAACACGCAGATGATCCTCAACTAGTGGAGGTTCACTACCACAGTATATGGTAGCAACACAAAATTTAAATACTGATTACGTCTACTGGGACGATCCTAACGAACTAGTTGATCGTCTTCGTCTACTCTTAGCGTCTCAGGCAGCAGGCAACATGAGTCACAACAATGAAATTATATCAATCATTGAGGAACTGCGGGAAGATGAAATCATATATTAGGAGTGTACTCATAACGCTATCGTCAGTATCACGATGAGTATCGACGTGTTTGGACGTCACCTGCATCGAATCGCTGCAGCAAGCCGTGGGCCGCTTGTTGTTGGTTTCAAGATTACCTCCGACGGTCATTACGACGTAGATGGCAAGGGAGTTTGTAACGTTAGTGAGGTTAGTGAGGACTTGTACAGCGTATTGTACAAAACGAGATACGTACTGTGTATCAAGTCACACCATCTATGCGAACAGAGATTGACAATAATAATTTGATGATACGTTTACTCAAAGAATCAATCAACTTGAAACTGAAAAACCTGCAGATTGACACCCAACAAGATTTGTCAGTCCGTAAAGCTGAACTCATTGCTCAGTTGGACGCTCGCTTAAACGCACTCGAGAATGGACAATGAGAAATTGGCAGTAGTCACAGAACTAAATAAACCTGCTAGAAAGAATTATCCACGTCGTCGCGTGCAAATGCGTGGTATAGACGAGACGTGGAAAGTGGATTTGGTTGAAATGCTACCATATGCCCACAAAAATAATGGGTACAAGTATTTACTTACCGTCATAGATATTTTCTCTAAGTATGCCTGGGCGGTACCAACGGCGATACCACGCTGAAAACACCAGTTCTCGTAAGATCACTGAAGTTAAGCATTGTTGGGCGCAGTTAGTACTTGGATGGGTGACCGTTCAGGAATACTGCGTGCTGTTGGCCCGTCGTGGGTGTGGTGGGCCCACATTGGTAGTAAATATCCACCTAGAAACACTACCCGAATCGGGTATTGAGGCAATGAACTTTCAAGTTCGAACTGCTAATCAATGTATGTATGTATGTATGTATGTATGCCTGGGCGGTTCCTGTTAAAAGCAAGAGTGGACCAGATGTCACTTCAGCAGTGCAATCTATACTTGTGCAGGGCCGTGTACCAAAAAACTTACACATTGATGAAGGCAAAGAATTCTATAATTTACATTTTGAAAATCTTATGCAACGATACGGTATCAATCTCTACTCAACGCATAGTAATCTGAAGGCGACAATCTGTGAAAGATTTAATCGCGCGCTCAAGAATAAAATGTGGCCACAATTTAGCTTAAAATGCAACTATGAGTGGACATATATTTTACCTACTCTCATCTCCAAGTACAACAATACCAATAATCGATCAATCGGTATGAAGCCAAAAGATGTCACTGCCGAGGACGAAGAGGAGCTGATGCGACGTTTAAAAAAAATACGAAATATACCCAAGAGGAGGATAAAGTTCAAAGTTGGTGACAGAGTTCGAATCAGCAAGCACAAGTACGTTTTTGAAAAAGGATATACGCCCAATTGGACGACAGAATTATTCACTGTTGATCGATTTATGTTGACGAATCCAGTGCCTTATAAGCGCAAGGACTACCAAAATCAACCTATCGTTGGCGGTTTCTATGAACAAGAACTTCTCACAAGGAAACCTTACGAGGTGTACCCCTCCGATTTTCTCCAAACTTATATATGTTGTAGGGTATCAAAAACTAAGCGACACGTGTTTTTTTCATCTGCGGAAAACCATTTCCAAGGGGTGAAAACAACCCTTAAACTTGATACCCAAAAATGAGTTTTTTAAATTTTAACGTAAACCAATCAATTATTTTCTTTCAAATCAATTGCATTGAATTTCACTTTGAGTTTCGAATATGTGCAGAGTATTGTGACCATTGGGGAATGCTACTCCTATGTTTAAGGGAGCAAAAACTTATATTTTTTTCAAATTTTTCGTTATAAAAATTGAGACTTTTATTCAATCTGCGAAAAAACGATACTGTTATAAAGTAAAAAACAATTTCAGTTTTTTTTTAATCCGATAGTCAGACACTTTAGGTACGCACTTAAATATTCTGATCGAAGTGCAAAAAAAAGTGGAATTCGCCGTTCTAAGAGGGTAAACTACCCTTACGTTAGTTCCACTTTTAAATTTCATGCAATGCTCATTATTATTTGGAATAAATACTTAAATTGATATGTAAAACTAATTTGTGTTGCGTATTATTCGCATCCACCACTCGATAGGTTGAGGGGGTGAATACAACCCCTAAATTTCACCCCCAAAAAGAATTTTTTAATTTTCAGCTATAAACAGACACATAATTGAAACGAAATAACTGCCAATTAATTAGGCGTCATTCAGGAATGTTATCAATTGAAATTTGTTTTGGGGGGGGTGACTTTTAAGGGTCTTTTTCACCCCTTTTACATATCGAATAGCATATGAGAGCAATACGCAACAAATATTTTTGCATATCAATTTAAATATTTATTGCAAATAATAATGAGCATGGAATGAAATTTGGAAGTGGAACTAACCTAAGGGTAGTTTACCCTCTTAGAAAGGCGAATTCCACTTTTTTTGCGCTTCGATCAGAATATTCAAGTACGTACCTAAAATTTCTCACCATGGGATTCCAAAAAAAAACTGAAATTGTTTTTTTGTGTGAATAATTTAATAAATAGAATAGAGGGGTAGTTTACTCATTAAAGATTTTTTTCACCAAAATGCTGAAATACGTCAACATTAATTTCCTCTTAACTTTATAACAGTAGTTTTTTCGCAGATTTAATAAAAGTATCCATTTTTATAACGAAAAATTTGAAAAAAATATTATTTTCGCTCCCTTAAACATAGAGGTAACATCCCCCAATGGTCACAATACCCTGCGCATATTCGAAATTCAAAGGGAAATCAAATGCAATTGATTTGAAAGAAAAATATTGATTGGTTTACGTTCAAATTAAAAAAACTAATTTTAGGTTGAACTTTAAGGGTCGTTTTCACCCCTTCGAAATGTTTTTTCGCAGATAAAAAAAAACTTGTCGTTTAGTTTTTGATTTCCTACAACATATATAAATTTGGAGAAAATCGGAGGGGTACACCTCGAAAGGTTTCCTTGTCAGAGTTAAACATCCAGACGTATACCTTGTGGAAAAAGTAATCAAAAAGCGTGGCAGCAAAATATTTGTAAAGTGGTTGGGTTTTGATAGCTCACGCAACAGCTGGATAGATAAATCTGATATGTAATCAACTTTGTGCAATGTTGAATTAACTCTGTGCAATGTTGAATCAACTTTATGCAATGTTGAATCAACGTTGAAATAAAGTTGAATCGATGTTCAACCAACAACGAATTAATGTTAAACTAAATATTTATGGAATAGTGTTGAATTTATAATATAAGTCTACGCTTGTACTAGTTGTAAGGATTGATAAATAAAAAAACAAGAAAATAACATAAACATGTTTTTTTTATTCAACTAAACCATCTTGAATAATATTCATAACTGTTTACAATAAGAAAACCTTATAATTACTGTTTGCAGTATTATTTATTTGCTAAATCTTCTGAAATCTTATAATGACCCCAAGCGAGGGTGTCAGTACTGTTCGGAAGTAGGTATCGCTTATCACCAAACGGGCTAAGTGCAACTTTTGTCTGTAACAGTTTCGAAGTTGTGTAGTCGAGATCGTATAACAGACTGAGTGCTTGTCTGAATAGAAGAATTTCGCAAACACTCGACGTAATCATTAAAATTGATGCTTCTCTTTATAACTCCTGCTTTGACTCCTTTTGCTTTTTTGATAAAGTCTTCACCATTAACGCGGACGCTGTACATCTTTCTTCGCAAGCCAACAAATTCTGTAATTATTTCACCATTGCATTCATCCTTTATTAGACCCAAAACTTTTTTGTGTTGACTTGCGGCATTCCAAAAGCATTGTCTACTGGGTAATCTGACGTATCAAATTTGTGAATATCGTTTTTCATATCTGCATAAATATGTGCACACTTAACTTCATAAATCAGACTGTCTGTGTCAGTATACAATAATTTACAGTTATTGCCATACTTTTTCCACATGTAGTCATAGTGGAAGTCACATATGAGGATTTTGGACACGTCCAGCACTGTAAGCCCAACATAGATTGGTTTATTGAACTGGACCTGTGTTTTTATCAATTCTATTGCAACGAGATCTTTATTAAAGATTGCGCGGCTATGGAAGTTGGGCTTTGCTATGAGAGCTTCTGCTCCATATCTGCCCTCCCACTTTGTTACGAGTTTTATGTTAACGTAATTACGTACGTTCTCCATTTTCTTGCCATATACTGCATTGTTCATCAACTTGAATAAATTCTTTTCAAACTCATTTCTAGCATTTTCTCTCATTGCAGTATTGAAGTCTATGTAACTTTTAAGCCATGTAGATTGGTTGAACTAAAGTATTCTGTGAATATGGATGAGTTTGAGTCCATTAGCGAGAGCATGTTTGAGAGCTAGATAATGGAGAGAGTACCTTCGTTTCGATGAGAGGGGGCAGTTAGCAGTTTCTCCTGGCTTGACCCCGGTGGTTTCGAGTGTTCTGGACAAAATGGTAGATCATTGTGTTCATCATGTTGCTCGGGTGGATAGTATAAATCTACTTCTAGTATATAACCAATGGGTGAATAATCCGGAACGTTGAAATTGAAAGTCTCAATGTTTTTCACCCACTCGAAACCACCGCAAGGGAGAAGTTGCACCATTGCCCATCCATACAGGTTGTTGGCGTCAAAATATACAATGTATATGATCTCCCTATTTTCATTGAAAACTGCCCTGTATTTGTTGTTGGCAACGGCATATCGGTTGGAGCATTGGCTCACTCCACCCTTTTTTCCTTGCTCAATCATCAGCAGTATATCAACCTCAGTGAGGAGTTCAATTTGTACCTTTGTATATTTTAACATGGCATCCCATGTCAAGCCAGGAGTGGTATAATAGTGTGCTGGATCGAGTCCATAGGCCTGTAGACATTGCTCACGGAATACCTCACACCATACTTGTTGCGCATGAACATAATCTTCGTCAGATATTGATCAATCATTTAGCGTACTGCTAGAATTTTTCTTCTGATGGAAGCTGATTTTCTTTAAGTCTTTCACTCGAGTCGATATATTCATAAGGAAGAACACCCTTTCTCGTAACAAGCTCAATTTTTTCTCTTTCAATGCCCAAAAAAATGGAATTGATGATCTTGTATTCTGTGAGATATGCTGCTAACTTTTCTAACGATGATGCCATGAAACAAAATGAGTCTATGAACCTGAATTGTCTTTGTGTATCCTGAACATACTTTGTGAGTGAGATGTATTTTTCTTTATTCAGAGCGAGAACTTTAACTTTGCCTTAAAATTGTGTGGCAACATCTCAAATGATAAAGTGAGCATCATATCCACTCAAATTGTGAAAGACAACAGGTATGGTGTATGAATTCTGATAGGCTAGATTACAATCTGCGTGCGCGGCACCACAATATTTACCGGTGAGGTGACAGTGGTCACGTACTTTCTTCATTGGTGGATGTTGGGTCTTTTCACAGATGTGACATATTGTAGCATCAACAAAAGCATCCTGTTGCTCTGGAATCAGTTTTTGCGTGGGAACTGTAGATGTAAGTATCTTATCACATTCCTTTGCCATTTCTAGTAACTCCAGAGCGAACCATTTCGCTGGTTCCACATCATCGGGGCAGGAATCATAAAAAGATAGTGAATCATTGTAATTAAATTTGTAGTCATACCCAATGTCACAAACCACATGACGTTGGAAGACTTCTGAATTGCATATTCTTCCTTGAACTTCATCCTCAACTGGTTTTAGTAGCGACTCACAATCTGGATAGATAATAAAAGGAACTCTCTCTCGATGCTTGTAATTTTTGAATTCAATAAAGTTCTTCTCTGGTCTTGGTAGTATCACTTTACAGTTATTCAATTTTGCACAATCTTCTGTGTATGCAACCAGTTTTTCCGTACATGCAAAGTAGTGCAAGCACCGATCACAGATGTATTTTATTCTGTAATTTTTCGGTAGCTGACTGCTAACTAGACGAGAAAGGTCTTTGATCCATATGTAGTGAAAGTTAAATGATGGCGTCCTAAGTTCGTGTTCATTGACGTTTCCTTCATCACTGCTATCCTCATCAAAATATTCCTCTTCTACTCGGAGAAGGTTCACGCGCTCGTCTTTCTTGTGAGCCGTTACATAAAATGGAACAACAAAAAATTTCTTCTTCTTCATGATAAGGCCATAAACATTAATCGAGATGGTATTTTGTGCTTCAAATTTGGACACATCTCTTAGGGCAACAGGAAACTTGATTCCAGAAAAATCTAGATCGTCTTTATAATGTTGATAGCTTGATACAAGATGAGGGTTATACTGGTTCTTATTGACTGGGCGTATTCCCGATAATATGGCCCACCTAAAGCACTCGTCCTGATTCTTTACGTTAATACATGCTTTTTTATCCAAGATCCACTTAGGGAGTTTGATATATGAACTACCTTTCATGAGATTCAACTTGTTTATGTTTACTTGTAATTTCACAATCGAGTGCAATGTCCAGCCTGACTCTTCCTCTTGAAACTCTTCCATTTCTGTCAAGATAGGACTTCTTACATTATTTGTAAACCAGAGTTTCAAATGTGTACTTGAGCATAGCTGTGCATTCTTCGTTTTGAAAATTTTCTCTTCAGGCTCCTCCTTACCATTCTTCGTATAGTATGCAATGAGCACCACGTTGACTTTTAGAGCTCTGAGTTCATGTAAGGTCTTGCTCACTTCCGCTACAAACAAAACTGCAGCATCATTTAGGATAGCAAGAACATCTTTGTGAACCAGATTAGCAATGACACATGTGCGAATTCTGCTATCGAAAGCTTTGTTGACATTGATCCACTTTACTCGATCACTGATGACATCACGCTTCGGTTGCTTGCTCTGAATCCCACTTCCTTTTTCAGCTAGTAGATCAAAACGTGCTTTGAGACACTATAGATGCTCGATGACGTTGAGGCATTTTCGTTTTTCATTCAATTTTAGAGGTGGTCTGCTATAGAGCTCCTGTTTGACCGTCTTCAAGCACAGCAGACACTCATTGTGCCACTTATTAACTTTACTCAAGGGGCCATGTGGCAACAGCAAGTTTAATGCCTTCTCAATAGTGGGAACTAGTTTTGCACACTCGTCGAGAATCATTTTGCACTAAGCCTATAAGTCACTATTAAAGTTTTTCACTGCGTCAATAAGTCACTATATCTATCTATCTATCTATAATATATATACATACATATA
>CAKNYM010052696.1:0-17864 GCA_932195095.1 Andricus curvator | reverse complement strand
TCACTGCTTTACACGTCCGACTCCCTGTTAGAATCGCTAAACTCCTTCTCCCTGCCTCCCTCCTAACAATATAACTAGGTGTATTTCTTGCCAACCCCAGAGTCCACTTTATGTACCTCTCCTGTGTCCTATTTACTTCGAAATCCCCTCCCCTCCTCTTACCCTATCTTTCGTCTCTTAATATACCTCCCTTATCCTCTCGACCAGGCCTCTCTCCACTCCCCTCTCCTCCATCGCCTCCCGCAATCTTTCCCTATCCACCGAAGGAAACGCGCCTTTGAGATGCACAAAACACGCGTACATTTTCGACCCCTTCTTCGCTAATTCTCTATCCATCACGTGCCGCAGAAAGTAGATATTGTCGATGGCGCTCCTACCCGCCCTAAAGCCGCTTGCGTCTCCGGCAATATTCGTTTCCCTTCGACATCCTTCCGCAGCCTCTCCACCAACACCATCACTTATACTTTGTACGCTTTATTCATTAGCTAATCCCTTTATAATGTGTCTGCCTATCCCTATTAGGGATGGAAAAATCTTTTTGCAATCGACTTTGGACCCTCGAAGTCGACTTTGTTTATTCGACTTTTCATCTTCCGACAGCCGGAAGAATTTTTCTTACCGCCACCCAACAAATCCAAAATACGTTTGCACTTCGCTTTGCTTGACTGTTGTTGTGCTGCTGATGCGACTCACGGTCAAACCATTCGCGCATGTGTCCGCACATTGAACAGCAACGGGCGTGCAACGCTGCTACATGCTGTGCCGGCTTTTCAAAACCTTGTGGTGACTAGTGTGTAGTGTTTAGTAATTCAGCCACATGGGTCCTGGTCCCGTATGAATTTATTTTTCAGAAATTGAAAATTGAACCAAAGTAAGATGCAATGAGTACCAAAAGGTGATTTTCTTCAACAGTAACACAACGACGCTGGCCAACCACCTAGTAGTCCTTATTTAGAGTCAGGACGCAGACATGTGGTTTGAGAATAAAGATTCAAGTATTCATATTCATTTCATTTTTGCGTCTATGTTAGTGAGGTCATTAAATCCTTTGTACTTGAACTTAAAATTCAAAATGTATGTAGCACGAGAAATTGTGTTAATAATTATATATGAGAAGGTGTAACTGATATTTTAAAAATGATATGATATAAGTTCAGAACGATGTTAATGTGACTGATAATAATTTAAGAAACACGTGGAATTTTTATGCAGTCAAAAAGTATATAAAGATTCTTGTCGAAAATGGACAGAGAAGCTTGTTGAATATATAAAAAACATATTTAATAAAACTATATTTGAAATCCATACATAATATATTGTAAAACAATTTTAATTCCCTTCGTCTCAGCCTGAGTAAAAATGAACTTTGAAGTAAATTTGAAAATTAATTTTTTCTTTCAAGATTTTCGAAATTCATTACAGCTGCTGTAATAAAAAAATTAGTTTTGAACTTGTGTTCAAAAATTGTTTTTGTGTCTTCAAAACGCATTAGTAATTTTTTCAGACTAGTTCTAGTTTGTATAAAATATACATGTATAATACAATTATAATCAACTTTACATCTTGATTAATCGACTTCGAAAGTCGAAAAAGTCAAAGTCGATTGTAAAGTCGAAAGTCGACTTTTTATTGTGGCTTTCCATCCCTAATTCCTATCTCCTTTCTTATGCAGTGGCACTATTGACCCCCCTTTCCACCCTCCAGGGAATTCCTCCCCTTCCATACTTTCTTCACTACCCCCTCCATCCTCTCCCTAACCTCTTGTGTACTAAACAGCCACTCTTCATTCTTTACCCCCTCCAGCCCTGCTGCCTTTGACCTCCTTATCTTCCTTATCTGTTTCGCTATCTCCTCGTCATTCAACTCCTCCCCCTCTGCCACCCTTGTTCTTATACTCCCATCATCTCTCTTCCCCGAATCTGAGCCCTGAAACGATTCTTTAAAAAACTCCATCCACTCCTCACTCCCTATCTTCTCGCTTATGCCCATTCCACGCTTCCTGAACCTATTTATTTTCTTGCACACGCCCCCCTCTGTCTTAACACTTACCAACTCCTCTTCCAGATCTTTCTACTTTTCCTGCTCTTTCTTCTTACACATCAACCTGAACCCTTTCCTCATTTCTACGTACACCTCCCTTTTCGCAGTTCTCTCTTTCCACTTCTTGTACTTCCTTTACACCTTTCTTTTCATATTTTTACATTCCCTATCCCACCATGGCGTCACCATTTCTTTTTTATTCCTTCTAAATACCATCTTTTGCACACACCCTTTCACTTTCTCTGTCAGTTTTCGAGCACTGGCCATTTCTGATTTTCAAAAATGTTGTATTTTCGGCCCATCCTAATAAATTGGGTGTGGATTTCCAATGAATTCAGAAATATAAAAAATTGTATCGCTATATATGTTCTTAAAATTCAAAAATTTTGCAATAGAGATAAAGAGGATTTGAAGAGAATAAACGTCACTATCATTCCTATCTGGTCGTATTCCCATGGGCACAACACTATCTATGTCACAAACGTTTTCCCAACCAAAGCTTAGAAGCAACTTACTTCTCACACGTGCTTTAGAAGCTAGTCGGAAAGGGAAAGGACTATTTTGGAAAAATTAAAAAAAAATTGTAAAAAATATCAAAAAACGCCTAGGCAACTTTTTGTAGAAATCTTCAGGGATAATAACTTTACTTTTGAAGATTTTCTTGCTTATTTATCGTATATCTTTCGGTAAACACCAAAAAATTTATTTTCAGATAAACGACCGCCATTCATTTGGAAATTTTTAAACCTCTTGAAATTTTGTTTGGACTTGAAAAATTAAAAAAACCTCTCACAAGAATCAAAAAGGAAAAGTTAATTTTCTACATTATTTAGAAAAATACCAGATATACTCAATTCTGCATATAAGCATCCTTAGTTTACGATATTCCTAGAATTGAGGTCCTCGACATTTTGGTGATGCGGGGACCGCTGGACCGAAATAGAGGCGGTGCTCAGTCATGCGTGACGAACAGCAGTTTAGCGCTAAAGGGAGCAGTGCGCAGGTACTCACGCGCGAATGTTGTGTAATATTATGTGTTCCAATTCGAAATCGTTCCTGCGGCCCTGACTGTTCACGTTTGGATTACCCCGATTTATGCTGAAGGCTACTGCAAACCATGCCGGAAACCGTGCTTATATCGGGAGTTGAGTGTATTAAAAAAAACATCACTGTTTTTTTTCTCGAAAATATTGTTTTAAATCGTTGTTTGGCATCCGATGCTACTAATTATCTCAATGGAAGAGGTAATTAAGAGTATGTGTAAATATATAATGACTTGCATGTCAAGATTGAATCTCAGTATTTGTTTGATCCTATTTTATAGTCAAATATAAAACAACGATTACAGATGTCATGATTGTATCGATTTTCATTTTTACCTCAGACGTCACTCTTTTGGTCTCGTTGGACAAGTATATTGTATTTTTTTAAATCCCTCATAATTTCTCATGTTCTCATGTATTCCAAGTATTCCTTGTATGCGCAGACATTCCCAAATGTTCCGGTGTATTCACAAGTATTCCGAAGTATTCGAATGTCTACGAATGTATGTATACACTGTAAGAAAATTTTCCCGAAAATGTTCGGGAAGCTAATGAGTGGCGTAGCCAGGGGGGTGTTAGCCCCCCCCCCCCCCCCTTGAAGATGGAACAGGCATATATACTCAACCGTCTACTTACGGTACTATATACACGGAAAAAATTTATCCGTGAAAAAGTCACGAACTTGCAGCTAGGTCTCGGATACGAGATAAAAAAATGAAACATTACATCCTTATTTCTATGAGAAATATATGGATAAATTTCGAAGTTTCTTACGAACAGTTCGAATTTCCTACGAACAGTTCCTGAAAATTTCGAGAATGAAGTATAAAGAGGAAAAATTTTATTTCGGCGATTTAATTTATATTATTTTATAAATTCGCAACTCAGAAGATTCGAACCGAACAGAAGATTATAAAACATCTAGCCATTCATCCGACGAGCTCAAAGCACACATACAAGCGCACACAAGCACCGCAACGTTTGGGCGAGCATGTGTGCGGGCCACGTACAGACGAACCTACTTTCTAGTTCCCAGATTTGTCGGGCAAGCTCGTGAGTGCTCTGAGAATCTTATCCCAATCACTCGTAATATTTTTGTAATTATTCACGTAAAAAAAAAAAGTGATGAATCGTTTTAGAACTTTCACATCGAGTTCGTCAATCTTTTAAAAAGTTCGCAGATTATTAACGAAAATACATAAATATCCGATAAATTTTTCTCATATCCGAGACCTAGCTACTTCATAGTTTGTTTGCTTTGATTCGTACGGGGGTCGGTTTGTTTGGGTTCGTTGTGTTGCTTACGTTGAAAATTTTTTTTTTGAAATGTGCTTCTCAATGTGCTCCAGTTTCAAGAACGGTTTCAGCACCGTGCTCCCTTTTTTCGTGGTCACACGCGTCTTACCCCTGTCTGGCAAATCGTCAAAGTTTTCTACCTCTTTATACCGCTTCACCCACTTCCTTACTACAAAGTCCTTTGACTTTCTCATATAACGTGCAGCCGCTGTCAAAGTCATTTTGGGTCCTTTTGGATGCGTGCACAGAAACACGGCTTCAAAACCGAATCGCGTATGCTACACTAATTGCACAATACGTCTTTCCCTTGTCTCAAAACAAATGATACTGGAGCAAAACTTACAGCGCATCTTAGACTTATTTTTCCTGATTCCCATACAATAGATCATTTCTTAGATTCTTTGATTTTCGTGGTTTGGTTGTGCTGCTTACGTTCGTTTGCTCAACGTTTTCCAGGCAGTGTACGGTCGCGCGCTTCTTTGTACCGGGTGGTCAACAAATTCATCAACGACGGAAGTGTACAAGCAAAAAAAAGGGAATCGTCGAAAAACTATTACTTGAGTTAATAATGAAATCGCGATATCAGCTGCAGCCGCTCATGACCCCCATGTTAGTGCTCGACAAGTAATCCGTGACTCCGGAATGTCTCAAGGCAGTGTTTTGAGGGTATTAAAACGTAATAAATATCATCTCTCTCATATTTCACTGCATCACGAACTTCATGGCAATGATTTTCAGAACCGAGTGACATTTTGTCAATGGGCGCTTCAGCAGATACAGAGGAACCCGAATCTCTTTTTTCGAGTATTTTCCTCAGATGAGTCGTCTTTCGCGAACCACGGTACGGTCAATCGACACAACATGTATTATTGGAGTGTGGAAAACCACACTGGTTACGCGAAGTTGAGCGTCAGTGTCCTTGGTCCGTGAACGTTTGGAGCACAGAGAATAATGAAAGGTCAGTTTGGCCATCTAGATATGCAGACAGACTATATTGGAGTGTCAACTATAGGACAGCCCTTCTAGATGGCTAATGCGACTGTCTCTAGAAGATTAAAACAAGAGGTTCAAATCGATCATTTTAAAGCGTAGACTTGATTGTCTCGGATGGTCGACTCGGTCATCTCAAGATAGCTGACCTGATCATGGTAAAGGGTCGATTTAAACATTTCGGATGGTCGATCTGATTATCTCAGACAGCCGACTCGATTGTCTCAGATGGTCGATTCGATTTTCTCAGAGGGTCAACCTGGTCATTGTGGAGGGTCGATTTGGACACCTCAAGTGACCGATTCGATCAGCTCGGATGGTCGATTTGATCATTTCAGAGGGTCGACTATTTCTGAAAGTCAGATATATTTAAAAATTATTTTTTTCAATTAATGAAAAAAGAAATTTGAATTTCTAAATCTGGACTAGTATGAAGTTCTACTATGTTAATAGTGGGGAGTCCTTCATCAACTGATTTATAGTAAGCATTCTGATAATAATCTTTAATAACAAATTACTAATTCGTAGTAAAATCGTAACAAATATAATTAGTAAGAAAAAATTCTTTATGAATTTAATTTTTAACGTTTTTTCTACGAATTAGTAGTTTTTACTGATGATTCGTCACCGCACTTTGTAATTAGTATAACTTCATACTAATTCAGATGTAGAATATAACATATTCTATATCGTATTCAAAAACAGTATATGGATTGAAATATTAAAATAATATTTAAATTAATGATGAATCGGTTCAAGTTCGCTAAAAATTGTGGTTATAAATGCATAGCTTTATTCTTTGAAAAGCATAAATATATAAATAACCTCCTTCCACATACTAAAAAAGTACACTCGTACTCACTGTAAACACGCCATTGAGTAATCAAGAGCTTTCGAAGACGAGGTACAACAAGCTGTACACAAATGACAACGCATTTTGATTTTTAAACTGTCAGTAACGCTTACTGCTATATATATCGCTACATATATCAAAAATATTTAAAGCCTTCGATCAAGATAAATCTAAAATTTTTTAAAATTCCTGTCAAACATTGTAAACAAGCGTGGAATAACACTACCCGAATCTGGCCATAAAAATGCGATCCTAGCGCAGGTTTTTTCAAATGCCGTTGAGTTTGCTCAAATATCTTTTTTTTTTCGTCGAGATATTCAATTTAAAAAATTTTAAGTTACATAGAGTCTGTATGCTTTAAGATAGCTTACTTTCCATGACAATGGAATGTTTTTTCGGGTATTCCTAGATTTGACCTTCAAACGACCGTGAGCTTCATCTCATAGAGCTAACCCGACCTCCGATTTGGATTCAGCGATCGCGAAAACATTAAATAAGGATTTTTGTCTGCGCTTTTAGAGGTTTCTCTTGATTTTACCTCTAAACGACCTTGACTTTGACCTGATAGAGTCAAATAGACTCCGGATTTGGATTCAGCGACCACAAAAACGTAAGATCCACCTGATTCAGTCCGAATTTCTAAATTTTTAGGGTTTTGTGGACTGTCGCTTCTAATCTCATTGTCATGGAAAGTAAAGCATCTTAAAGCATACAGAATCTATGTAACTTAAATTTTTCAAAATTGAATATCTCGACGAAAAAAAAAGATATTTGAGCAAACTCAACGGCATTTGAAAGAGCAAGACTTGTACTTTGAAATGCTTTGTATAGTTTTTTGAGAAAAAAAATTGGCGTTGCTACATAACCTCAAATATGTCAAAAAATAGTATTTTTCGCATTTTTAGGTTAGGATATCTCAAAAACCTGCACATCGGGTAGTGTAATCTATCATATTGAACCAGTATTAATTTCAACGCCTTCAAACTGTTCACGCTTACTGCTGTCGCTTGCCTGCAGATTTTCGAGCGTGTGATCCATCCCATAAATATCCCTAGAAAAATGTAAATAATCAATAAGCATAATAATCAATCATTTAAATCAATGGTGTAGTCAAGGCCTGGCGGGTACTATTTTAAGGGCATTTTTGACCTCCCCCTTCCCCCGAAAGTAACGTAGCCGTTGACGTTTTGATTTTGATTCCAGGGCTCGCATTGTCTAGAAGGAAAGTCGGATTGGTCGCATAAAATTATAAAGGAAATCGCTTGGGTTGCATATGATCTCAAGTCGAAATATATTGCATTTGAAAAAAAATAGTTGGATCCTCAACCAAAACAGATTAATTTTCAACCGAACAGTTTCATTTTTAACCAAAAAAGACTTAATGTAATTTACGTATGCACGGCCCCAAAAATGCATGTGCTTTCAGATTTATGATAAATGTGAACACTATAATTGAAAAATATAAATAAAGTGGATCCGCCCTTGATAATTAATTACCTCTCAATATTTTGATGATATTTCGTCCACAGTTCCATAGCTCTCCATGAGCTTTACGTACGAGTACGAGTACGACGACCTTGGCCCTGTCATGTATCCTCGCATCAAATCTCAATTGGGGAAGTATGTGAGAACAGTAAGATAAAGTTATACTTTTAAATTAATAAATACAATTTAAGTTTAAGCTAAATTGATTAATGCTAGAATTACCAGTGATTACTGATATAATCATAATTTACTTTGAAGTTGCATTAACCTCAAAAAGATCAGTATTGAATTTCTCGAATGTCGCAAGTATTACTTAATTAAAATAGGTACTTACAGAATACGATCGTTCAAATCCCCAACAGAATTTTTCACAATTTTTCACACCACTAGCAATATACTAGGAATACTAATGAAAACTTTTTTAACTGATAATTAATCAGCACCACGCAAACTGCATGGTGGTCAGGTGACCTTTAAATTTTCACGCGCATGATTGACACGCCAAAATCGAGCAATTGAACAATCGAGCATCAGCGATGGTTCATCTGCTCCTTCGTCGATGATCGAAATGAATGACAACGAGATGATCGTATAGAGTATAGACCACCCCGAAAGGGATACCTTAGTTATCCCTGATAGTGAGTCCGATCTTCTTATAAAAGTTAGACTGGCCATAAAATGGGAGTCTTTCTGATTATGTCGAAAAATTTTTGGAAGGACCGTTCGACCATCTAGAAGGACTGATTGGCTCTCTAAATTTTGACTCTCCAACTTTGACCATCCATGTTTCTCCGTGGGTGGAGTAATTGGAGACCGCCTTATCGGTCCGTATTTTATTGATGGTACTTTAAACGGTGATGAAAGCAGTAACTTTTTGGAAAATGAATTTCCAACATTGCTGGAAGACCTAAGTTTGGAAGTGCGACCGAACATGTGGTTTCAACATGACGGTTGTCCAGCGCATTATTCGGCAATCGCGCGTGATAGTGAGAGGCGAGGGGACTCACTGAAAACAAGCACTCCAATAGTGAGAGGCGAGGGGACTCACCGAAAACAACCACCCCGATGGTGAGAGGCAAGGCGACTCACCGAAAAAAGGCACCCCAAAGGGAACAGACAACTACTACTTCCACGTCGTTGTTCCTGGGTAGCGCTGAAAGTAGTTAATTCATTGACTGCTTAGATACTTGGAGTCAAAATGAGAAGCTTGCGTTTTAAAAATAAAATTGAGCTTTCTAATTTTTATATTCCACTTTAACCCCCATCCCAGGTGGGTGGAAGGGGTGTTAAAAATTAAATTGATTACAATTGAGTAGCTCTCCTGAAAACAATCAACACGTCTTTTTTATCTTTCGTTTGAAAGCGCATTTCTTGAACAGTTAACGATGCCATTTTTCACCTCATCAGCGCCATCTGGCGCTAATCGAAAAAAACTTTTCAAATAAAACTTAGATATTTTTTAATGGGAAATATGAATCTGTGATAAAAAATATAGGTTCCCATTTGGAATCTTAAAGTTACCCACCTCCCGCCCATAGGGAGTAAGGTGTAGGGTACATTTTTTCGGGGTCGCTTTTCCCCCTCGAAAATAAAAAGTTTTTATAAGGGACTTTTTTTCATTAGATTCGTATTTCTTGAGATATTTCGATGTCTCAAGATAAAAGAATCACCCTGTATACGTAATATTATACTGCATGTGATATTAAATAAAAAATTTAACAATAAATTTTGTAATAGGAATAACATAATAATTATGATAGGTATAATATAAAATATATATGTATATATAATATAATAAAATACAATAATTCGTTTCAAATCCTAGATTACTCTTTAATCGGTCTGAAATGAAAGAGCGCTTGTAGGGACCGTCCATATAACACGTGGGCAATTTTTCATCACTTTGGACCCCCCCCCCCCACCTTTGTGGACAAACGTAGACTTCTTACGACCCAACTGACTCCTCTGTCCACGTGGACTTATTTCATATTTTATGGAAATTGAGATATTCGTGGTATTCAAAAGCAACGAAGCCAAAAGTACATACTAATAAAACCAGCATAATAACCTCTGAATGTTCTGTGCTACTTGTTTCCTCAACTGTCAAATTTTAACATTAACTTTTTTTGAATAGATTCGATTTTCTCAACCAATCAGATATGGTGATAAAGCGTAAGGGCAAAAACTGTCTGTAATATTCAAGTATCCATTTTTTAACATAAAGCATTCCAATAACGATACAGGTATAAGTCGGTCGGCGTCATTTTCGGTCACTCCCCATCCCTAAGCCTGTTCCAATTTCTGGTCAGTGTCACTTCGAGATTTTCAACTAACAAATCTATTTCCTCGAAATTCCATAACTGTTTCTAATCAAATCTGTGCGGGCTTTAATCAACAACACGTCATCTCGGAAGTGGTTTTTTGTCTTATCTTTAAGTGGTGATTTCGATTTTACAAAATGTTTTTTCGCTCTCCTGAAAAATTCTGCTTTTGATTGTTATCTAGTTCTGTACTGCCACCCTTCAAATGTTGTTTATTATAAAGAAACTATAATATGCGGTTTCGGAGCGTGTAATTGTCAAAAATAATTTTACTTTCAATCAATGTAATAATAATTATTGTTTATTTTAAAGAAACTGTAAGATGCTCTTTCAGAGCGTGCAACCCAGCGAAAAAAAGGATTGATACGTATTGGGGCGAATTAACATTTTTGTAATGCGCGTGAATCCCGTTTTCTGATTCGTTTGAACGCATTGAGATGCATTCAGATGAATTGAGACAGCGCGAATTGAATGCGTATGAATTCATATGAATGCGTGGTCAAGGTCAATTAGAAAAAAAATTAATCAAAAGTGCCTGCGTCGAGACTTGAAACAGCGATCCCTCGTGTATCAGTCCAGAGTACCCGCCACTGAGCTACGAGACAATTTACTAAACATTTACAATAAATTATATACGTCTCGCACGTTACTTTTCCTGTTACGGATTAAATTGTATGAATCAACACTTGCTGAAATCCGCCGTGACGCATTGGGGCGAATTCAAGTGTGTATTTTACTCTCGCGAATTCAGACGCATCGACCAATGTTAAGGCGTTGGCGTGCACCGTTGACTTTTGCACCGTATTTGTACGTATAGAAAGATTCAAAATTGAAATACCGTTTTCACGAATTTACATTCATTGATACATAGGTCCAATGCGTCGTTGTCGCAAAGCGGGCTTTCCAGGGTGTCTTAGTCTTTTCAATTCAATTCGTATCAATACTTTCTTTTTTGCTGGGAAAACTGTCAAAAATAATTTTACTTCAAATTAATGTAAACATAAATCTGAATAAAAGAAATATCTGAATATAAGAAAAATATTCCTCATTCTTTAAGAAAAATAATTTTCCTGATTAAAGTATGAATATTATCAAAAAGGTAGTAATATTATCTCCATTATATATATCATTATTAACTTCTATGAAACATTTCCTAAAACTTTTTAAATTTGTGAGGATGTTGGGGAAAATTAATCATATTTACGGCAGTCCGTTTGATCGTAAAAAAAGGAAATTTCCGTTTGATTCGTGAAAATATTAAGAAATATTCCCTACCAAAGTATAAGAAAATTTCCTGAAAGGATAAGAAAAATGTCCAATTTTGAAGAAATTAGTAAGAAAGATGAGAAAATTTCTCGGAATTTGTTACAGTGTGTACACAGGGCCGTACCCAAAAGGGGTTCCAAGGGTGCATTGAACCCGGGCGGCACTAGCCAGAGATTACTGAGGGGGCGGCAGCAGGCCAGAAGACGGTCACCTATTTCCTCACTTTTTAGTGGCAACGTCCAATACAATACTTACTGATCCCTTTGCTTATTGGGGATTTAAACATGCTATGCGACACTGTCGGTACCCTACGCGAACTAACCAATATGGCCGTGGATGACATATTAAATACACGTAAAACATCACGAAACTCAGCAAACACATAGCGTTTAAGTGTAATGATCGTCCAACTGAATAAATAAGTGCTGTAATAATATCCAAATCTGAACCGTTTTAATTTTAGTTTGCACTTGTTCTTCATCGGTTAATGTTCTGTGCGAAGCTTCTACGGTTGAAATAAAAAAAGGTAATTACAAAAATAATGTTTGTTCTTATCGCATCTTTGTATCAATTATTGGTAATCATTTCATGACAGCTTGATAGAATTATACGAAACCAAAGATGTTAGAACTAGTCACGAAGCTCTATGTTTTGCAAACAAATTTAAAGAATTCAAGTTTCTTTGCTCGATTGTAATTTGGTACGAAATCTTAGCAAAAATTAATATAGTCATTGAAGTGTTACAAAGCTCTCACTTAGATCTTCGATCTTCTATTAATTTACTTTCTGATCTTAAAAAGTTTCTCATCGAAAAGCGAACTTATGAAGGATTTAAGGAATATGTAACAGAAGCAACCAAACTCGCAAGAGAAGTTGAAGCAGAGGTGAACTTTCCAGCTGCCAGCGAAGTTCCCCAGAGAAGAAAAACTAGGCAAGCAGACTATGAGCACGTTGACGAACCGGTACAAGATCCTGAGCTTCGTTATAAAGTTGAATTTTATTTCACATTATTGGATGTATCCATTACTGCCCTAACAGAAAGATTTGAATTTCTTCAACATTTCACAGACACTTCTGGATTTATTTTCTACAGTAAAAATCTCACAGAATTAGACAAACTAGAGCTTTTGAAGAAGTGCAAGAACTTCGAGTTAGCTCTTACGCACCAAACCACGAAATCGTCTGATGTTAGATGCTATTGAATTAAATGATGAACTTTTAGCATTACGCGACAGGATACCTACGGATGAGGCATGCACAGAAATTTTAAGGTTTATTTGACAAAAGTACTTACCCTTGGTGCTTCCGAATGTAGTAATATCTTACAGAATTATGTTGACTCTACCAGTGTCCGTTGCTACCACAGAAAGATCATTTTCAAAGTTAAAATTGATCAAAACTTATTTAAGATCATCAATGGCAATGGCCGTACCACGCTGGAAACACCAGTTCCCGTTAGATCACTGAAGTTAAGCAGTGTTGGGCGCGGTTAGTACTTGGATGGGTGACCGTCTGATACTACTGCGTTGCTGTTGGCGGTCGTGGGTGTGGTCGGCCCACACTTGTAGTTATTTACTACAAGAAACTATCCACCTAGAAACACTACCCGAATCGGGTAGTGTCACGCTTACCCCTAGAGGCTCGCCGAAAGGGAAATGGCTTAATGGTATAGTATGACGGAAAATCGACTTTCAAATTTAGTGATTATATCGATTGAGCATGCATTAGTTAAAATACTGCAAGCAAATTACTTAATAGAAAAGTTTGCAGAAATAAAAGCTAGACGAGCAAGCTTTTTATAACGATATTTGTACACATTTAAACGTTTGTGCAACAAAACTTTTATAACAAAAAGATGACTTACATTATTTACTTTTGATTTTTATTTATAAATAATTGAGTCTCGAAGGTGGAAGGACAAGGGCGGCAGGGCAGTTCTGCGCCCGGGCGGCGCAAGGGTAGGAACGGCCCTGTGTGTACATATAATAATAGCTATTCGAATATCCTATCTACTATCTAGCAAGACCAATGCCAAGGTAACCAGCTTGGAAAAATTAGCTAATGGGATGAAAATCCTCAGTGGTTTATTTCCTCGTACACACAATCTAAGTGTGGTCCACCCCTCGAATAAGGATGTAAAAGGTATTTTCAGATATTTAAGGACTTTTTAAGGGTACGAGGAACGAAGCTCGCTAATTTTTCACACAGCTTCTTGAAAGATTTTTGCCTGCAACTGTAGCTCGTGTGGTTTCTGTCCCAGGAGCGTGAATGAAAATATATTCTTGGCTACAGTACTCTCTAAATTTGAATTAGTGAGAAATTCGTCCCTGAATCAAATCAGTAAGAATTTGTATCGATTCACAAAGAAATCGCTCACTGATTCAAAAAGCTAGAAATGAATGAAATAAATTAGGTTTTCACTGATGAACAGCGAAATCTCACTGATTCAGACTTAAATATTGGACCTTTAAATGATACACAATTTTTTCTTTTCTTATGTGCTCACAAAACTTGAATAATATCCATAGAAAATAAATGTAATTTAACATCAATTTCAAATTAAGGGTATCAAAGATTGGAGTATAATATATAATGTAAAGCTGAAAAATTCCAATAATAAATCTATAATTTATAATTTTTTCAAAATGAAATCCATGCTTGGTTCTTGAAAAAGATTCTTCAAATAGGATAACATAGTTCTTTGTTTTGAAAATAAACTTACCGAGTGCCTTCCGCACTCAAAAAAATGTCTGGTTAAATCAACCAGAATTCTGGTTAAATATGCCCTTACTATTTTTTCTGGTTAGACTAACCAGAATTATGATTGAATTAACCAGAATTCCGGTTATATTAACCAGAAATTCTGGTTAATTCAACCATAATTCTGGTTAGTCTACACTGATAGAAATAAATAGATGGTACAGAAATATTTATGATTAGATTAACCCTATTTTATTGCTGGTATAGATACAGCCATACAGGATGTGTGTTTTGGCCAACCAATTCTTGTTGCTCATGAAGGCAGACGCGCAGGCGCGAGCGAGATGCGCCTGTTGTAAACAAAACAAACCGAGTCGGGTAAATCAGTCATTCAAAAAGTATTGCTAAATGACAACATTTTCGAGATAGTTCGCTCAGGTAAATGTTTATAGAATTACACATTTCATATAATAGCAACACATATATTACGGCCTTAAACCACAAATATAAATAATTTGTATTTATCATATTTCAGTAAGTGCATTTCATACTCTTTGTGAGTCAATTACACGTATTATATTATAAATATAGTCATAATTTTTCAACCCACGATCGTATGGTTAAATCAGCGTGTCCATTTCTATCAGTGTAACCAGAAAAAATAGTAAGGGCATATTTAACCAGAATTCTGGTTGATTTAAACAGACATTTTTTTGAGTGTGAGCATTATCTTACTGAGTCTTCATGCAATGAAAGTATAGGTAAGGTATTTCCTGTAGGTACGTTCCTGGGATTGGAGCTCGTAATGCAGCAGGTGATGCACTGTAAACGAGCTTCACCTGGACCTCTCGGCCCTTTTGAGATAGCGTTTCCTCTTTCATAAATAACCTTAGCTGCAAGGGCTGCCAGAGGCACGAGTTTCCTTCTCCTCGGCGAATCTGGTACGATCGATATTAATCGATTTGCTATGATCCCACGGGACCTGTAATTTATAGTGTCACTAATCTCCTTCAGCAAAATGAAAATTGATCGTCGCGTGCTGACCTGCGCGAGGGCAATCGTTAGGTTCCATTTGCTTCACCCGTCGCGTCGCGTCATAATTAAGTGACGTTCATCTGTCGCTTTACTGAATACTTTAATCGCACTTCGTTATTTCAATGTAATTAGTCGATATTTTCGTAAACTGAAAGTCGAATTCCGTTGTTAAATGAACTTTCATGAAAATCAATTGAATAATTAATTGTGTATAACAGTTGTTCAGTTCAGTTGATTAATTTTTATCTCTATAGTGCTCGCACTGGCGATTCTATTTGCAGTTCTAATGGGAAGGGAAAAGTCATAAAAACTCCATTCGAAGTATTTTATTTCAAAAATAGGTAAATTTATTTGACCCTCCCGCATTGTCATTATACGTGGAAGTAATGAATCTGTTTTTTCGAAAAGTTACCTTATGTATATATATATATATATATATATATATATATATATATATATATCGACGCCTCCATTCAATATGGGTCTATGTGCTGACAGCGCTCTGTATGAGACTATTCCCTATGCTTATACACAGCGCATAGTCTCATACATGGCACTGTCAGCAGATAGACTCATATATTGAATGGAGGCGTCGATATATATATATATATATATATATATATACATATTTCAATCTCCCTTTTATCGATTCCTTTACGAGCAAATGTTTGAAATGATTGGCCGTGTAAGTTAAAAATTTCAACTTTCTTGGTATTTTAGACAAAAATAAATAATGGTTTAGTACAAGTTTAATATTGCAAATAGATTGTTATCACTAGGGGAAAGGTGAATTGTTCGGTGTGCACATAGGGAGTCAAAAGAAAAATCTAAAAAGTTATTACATAAAATGCGTTATAATTGCTGAATATCTATTACTAAATTGTATTAAAGTGTTTTAGAAAAGTTATATTTATATGCTTCTCTTTTTTAATTTTTGTTATCAAAATTATTTGCTGACAGGTAGAAATCACAGGTTATTTGGCTTCCTTATACTTTCAAGTAATATTTGAGAATAATAAGTCAGTTACACATTTCCTCGCTTCTGTACTTACAATCTGCCAACACTAGAATTATCCGATTTGTAGCACAAAGAGTTTTTACTCGTGAATTGTGAATGATATGCAAGAAATGGTACACTGAAAAAAATTCTTAGTAGATTTGACTACTTTTCAACTAAGTTGCTTAGTTCCCTAAGGCCCCAATGTCTCTTTTGTAGTCAAACTAATTATGTGATATATAGTTAAGTGAAGTAAGAAAAGCAGTCGTTGTAGACTTGTAGCTAATATTTGCGGTTGATTTGACTGAAGTCAATGAGAATTGGAACAAGTAAGATTTAGGTAGTAAATCCAACTACTTTTCTTAGTTCCCTAAAGCCCCAATGTAATTTTTGTTGTTAAGTGAACTGTAAGGAAGTAGTTAAAGTAATTGAGGTTAACAGTTGATTTAATTAATTTTCTTACTTAGTTTAACAAATTCTTTAGTTATTTTAACTGATATTTTCTAAGAAAATCCAACTACTTTTCTTAGTTTCCTGACGCCCCAATGTAATTCTTGTAGTTAAGTGAACTGTAAGGAAAGTAGTTAAAGTGAACGAAGTAAATAGTCATTCTGATTGATTTTCTTAGCAGGATTAACTAACTTGAATACTGCTTTATGCAATATTTTTTTAGTCAATATCAAGATTTCTTTGTTCCCTGCCCAAATATAATTTGTGTAGTAAACTATACTTATAAGAAACTATGAATATTTATAGGTATAATAAGGATACTCCGAATATAAAAGAAATCGTATATGTTCGAAAGAAACAAATGTTTGTTTCAATTAGCGGTATCGGAGCACGTGCTGGAGCCGGTAACGCATTATTATTTGGCTGTTCGCTACTCTGGTCCTGGGGAAGCTTGACCTCAGAAACCTCGACGTCTTTCGCACTTGTAGCTGCATATTTTTTTTAACTTTTTCACTTGAAAGCGACGAATTTATTAAACGTGGCGTGGTCTCCAATCTCATGAACCGCACGCGAAGAAAAGCCGACCGGCAAGACCGTTGCAAGTCAAGACCTTCCAGAGCGCCCTAGCGCAAGCGCAGTACGTGTCACATTTAGCATTTCATATTTTCAGGGCACATTTAGCATATTTCATACGTGGCTGAATTGAATTATAGTTTTAAAAATATCGGGCAATAATTAAAATATAAACTTAACAATGTTGGTAAATTTTTTCATCTAAAAATGTTACTAAACATAACTATGGCTGTGTGTTAGCAAAAAGATAATACATTTTACTATTTTTCGGCTCAACTGCTGTTGTATGGTAAATGTAACTACTTCCATTTTACCAACAGAGCTGCGGTTCAGTTTACTGTTTCCGACTTGTTAAACTAACAACGAAGGTCAGTTATTGTTACTCATTTTCCACAGTTAGTTGCATTTTGAAAGTAGTGTAAATGTTTCAACTAAAAGTATTAATAATCCCAGCTGTAGTTGTATGGTTAAAGAAAAAATGGTAGGTTTTACCACTTTTTCCGCTTTTGTCCCTACTACTATGGTGTAGTAACTTCTACTGTTTCTGTTTACTGACAGAACTGCGTTTTATTTTACTGTTAATGACATGTTATTTTTACTACATATTCAGTTAATATTACTACTTCGACGTAGTCAGTTCTACTACTTAATACTTGTTATCCTTTTAACTACCTAAAATAGTAATTTGAACTACTATGTTTTAACTACAGCAATAATGGTATTATCCACTAAGCAATCATGGTTAGTTTAAATAAGAAAGTAGTTGGATTTACTACTTTCCACTCAACTACATGACTTAGTTGAATATTTCGCAA
>CAKNYM010052691.1:479901-490796 GCA_932195095.1 Andricus curvator | reverse complement strand
TATAGCTTCTAGAGTATCAGCAGAAGCAGAAGGATTTGGTGAAGTGGGTCTAGACGACGAAAATTTCGAGATAACTCCACATGAGGATAGTTTGACGTTGGATTTATCTTTGGGGTCAAGCATCATTATGAGAGTCCAGGTTGATATTTTTAATGAGCAATGCTATACATTCCTGCCAACACCTCTGTAATAGCAAACAACCTAAAGATTTTTGACAATTACAGGACAATAAGAGCTGCAAAGATTCTAAATCCTTGCAAAATCAATCAACAAGCTAAACAGGACATCACATCATAAGATGTTTCTTGGACAGATAATACGTTGCATCAAAGAGTTGCATTCTCACTCCTTTACCACTAATCAATTTTCACACACAAGTTATTCTCAGCAGTTTCACTAGACTATATATTTCAAACGATAGGCATTGGGAAACGTTTTTTAATGAGAAACTTACATACAAGTCGTAGCATTAAACAACGAACGCATGTGAAACATAATATCTTTTGTATTGCTGAATGTTATATTTTCTATTGTCTTTCCATAACATACCTCTCATCGAGTATCGAGCAAAAATTCTGCAGCAGGAAATATTTCAAAAGCAGCTCTTAGTGCAATTCTTTGACATTTTTGGTATATGAGCCAAGAAATGGTTCTCCTTTTTCAAATCATTTTCTGATAAAACAAATCGTCTAATGATTTGTCGTTTAGAAGAATAATCCAAAGATCAGTAACAAATTGGATCCATTAAGCAAGAAGGAAAATACATCTCTAAAAAGTCACTTGACTCCGAGGGGGAAACCACTCTGGTGATCCGCTGGACCGCTCGGTTATCCGAACTAGTAATCCACGGTAATCCGCCTGACGCACTTGTATCTGGAGTAATCCACTTGAAAGTCAGATTAATCAACTTGTAATCTAGATAGCTCGGAGTAATCCGGTGTAATCAAGAGTTATCCACTTGTAATCCAGATAATTGGAAGTAATTTAAGTAATCCAAACAATTAACTTGTGATCTATATCTTTACAGTTGAAATTCATGTATTTTGATAAAAATTCACCTTTTTCAGTAGAAAATTAATCTTCCTCGTTGAAAATTCACGAGTTTGGTTGAAAATTCAACTTTATGGTGAAAAATTAATCTAATTTGCAGGAAATTTAACAGCTTTGTTGAAAAGTCATTTGTGGTTTGAAAATTCAGTTGTTCTGTTGAAAATTCGTTTTTTTCGAATGAAAATTTAAGTATTCCAATTGAAGATTCTGCTTTTAAGAAAAAAGACAAATTTTCAATTTAAAAAATGGATTTTTGACGCCACAAAATACATGAATTTTTGAACAAATTGTTAATTTTTCAACCAGAAAGACAAATTTTCAACCAAGGAGATTAATTTTGACGAATTTTCCACAAAACAGATAAATTTTCAACCAAAAATAAAATAGTTTTTAAACTATTTAGTTAAAAATTCATTCCTTGATTACAAATTTGACTATTTTGTTGAATATTCTATTTTTTGTAAAAGATTTATTTTTTAATTAAAATTGTAAGCATTTCATTTTTGGATGAAAATTTATCTTGTTTATTTGAAAATTTAACTACTTGGTTGAAAGTTGAACTAATTTGTTAAAAATTCATTTTTCTGGTTGAAGATTCTTGATTTCAGTTGAAAATAATTTGGTTGAAAATTAACTTTTTTAACTGAAAATTTAACTTATTCATTTTTGATTGTAATTTTATCTTTTTCAGTTGAAAATTCAACTAATGGGTTGAAAATTCATCAATTTCGTTAAAATTTTTTAATTTTTTGTAGAAAATTAATCTTTTTGGTTGAAAATGAAACTAAATGGTTAATATTCGAACTAATTGTTACAAATTCATTTTCTAACTTTTGGTTTTATTTGAAAATTCCTCTTTGGTTGAAAATTTAATTATTTTGTTAAAAATGGGTTGTTTTTTGTTTGAAAATTTATTTTTTAAATGTAGATTTAACTATTCCAGTCGAATATTCTTCATTTTAGTTGAAAACTCATCTCCTTGATTAAAAATTGGACTATTTTGCTGAAAATTCGATATTTTTGTAAAAAATTTATTTTTTCACAATGAAAATGTAAGTGCTTCATTTTGGTAAAAAATTTATATTTTTTAGTTAAAAATTCAACTGTTTGGATGAAAAGTTATCTTTTCAGTTGAAAATTCAACTTCTTGGTTAAAAATTCATGTACTATTTTTAAATTCGTCTTTTTTGGTAGAAAATTAATCTTCGCGGTGGAAAATTTATATTTTTGGTTAAAAATTCAATTTTTTGGTTAAAAATTAATCCACTTTATAGAAAACTAATCTTCTCGGTTAAAATTGTATTTTTTGGTGGAAAATTTAATTCTTTTGTTAAAACATATTCTAATTTGAAGAAAATTCAACAATTTTGTGAAAAAGGCTTTTTTGTTGTTGTTAAAAGTTCAATGGTTTAGCTAAAAATTCGTCTTTTTGGGTTAAAAATTCAAGTATTTTTTGGTTGACTTTAACTGCGTTTTTATTTAAAATTAATATTTGTTTTGGCTGAAATATCAATTATGCTTTTCATTTTTTGTTGAGAATTCGTATCTTGTGGTTAAAAATTAATCTACTTTGCAGAAAATTCCACAGTATTGTTAAAAAGTCAATATTTCGTTAGAAGATTCTGCATTTTTCTTCAAAATTCATCACTTTGTTTGAAAATTTAACTATTTTATTGAAAAATCATTGTTTGTTACGTAAATATTTATTTTTGGACTGAAAATTTAACTATTTTATTTCTGGTGAAACATTGATATTTTTTATTAGAAGATTCAACTATTTGGATGAAAATGTATCTTTTTCAGTTGAAAAATGTATTTTTTTAAACATTTGTTTTTTTATAGAAAATTAATGTTCTTGGTAAAAAAATTTAGCATAATTTTATGTAATCCAGAGTAATCCTATGTCATCCGGAGTAATCTTAGGTCATTCAGATGAATTTTGTATTTAGAGGTAATCCAGGGTAATCCGAAGTAATCCACCTCCGCTGGACCGCATTTTTAGAACTTGTTTCCCCCTCGCTTGACTCCTTTATTGGTCCTACATTTTATTTTTAATTTCAAGTCCAAAATTGAACACTTAATTTCTGAAAAGAAGATGATGAAAAATGAGAAACGCTCAAATCTTTTCAGGAAGCAAGAGTGAAAATAAAATAATTAAAATTCGTGAATTATTCTAGCCTCATGCGAGGTTTGTTACAGAAAAAATTGAGCGTTTGGTTCTTTCGTTTTCGAACACACTCATTTTTTATTTGTTTTGTACATAACTTCATAAAGAACAAGTAAAAAACTAGTGATTTCTGAAAAAGCAAAAACACCCGTATTGTACCCAACCAGTCAACTAAAAATATAAAATTCAACAATACAAAACATGTTGTGTTTCACACTTTCTTATTGTTGAATCTTGCTTAAGTAGATAAAATATATTGAGTACCCTTCAAACAATAAATAATTATCAAAATATTGATATTAGAGATGATGGCAATGGATGAAGATTCTGCAAATTTGTGAGAAGGATATTGGAACTTATTTGATGTATTTTGCATATTGTTGGTCATATGTTGAGATTAGTGATGTCGGCTTCAAACAATTAATGGTTTAACAACTGCCAAACAAAAATGATTGAATCAGCCGAAGGTTAGTCGAATAGTCACAGATAAATTAGCAAAAATAATTTTTTTTTATCGTTTATCTGTTTAAGCTATTTTAACCTAATTTATTCGATTAAACTCAAATTGAATTAAATTCTCAATTCACCTGTTTTTGTTTGCTTAGCATTTATCAAACGAATAATTGGTTGCAGCAAACATCACCAGTTGGGATTATTGTAGTTCATAAATCCTCTTAAGCTACTGAGGAAACCCATCACGTATTTCTATTAATTCGAGAGATATTCTCTATCAAAGCTCTAAAGCCGTTTGGCGAGCACTAAGTACACTCTGATTCTGCTTAAATTTATACACTAATCTTGGTCATAATTTAAGTGAAACATAGCATGGTGCATCGTAACTTGTTAAAAGATGATTTATTAACCCACCCTAATGAAAGTATCCGACCTGGTTGCGTGCCCGGAGAAAATAGTTAATTCTGATCAATGAGGATGATATCCCCTTCAATATTCTTTTGGGAAGCCATAACCTTATTCTCACGATCCTACCACTTTGGGAAGCACTTCTAAAGTCAACTTTCTGAATAGCTAACAGCTGCTTCGTTGCGTTCTGTTTTATTTCCTCTTTGTCTTGAAATCGTTTAGCGTTTAGAGGATACTTCAATTTGAAAAGTAGCCAGAAATCACAGGGGGTCAGGACTTGACCCAGTCGCCGCTTTTTCATGTTGATACGGCTCATCCCCAAATATTGGCTCAAAGTTTCCGAAACAATAGTTTTTGGAATCCCAAGATCTTCCCCTATATCTCCCACGGTTGAACAAAATTTCTCGTGGTTAATGCTCGTATGTAGTAGATGCGAACTGCGATCCTCAGTCATGTCAAATCTTCCCGCAGATTTCATAGCGTTCTGGCAACTCTGAAATTCCACTTGAATACCAAAATCAAGTACATATTTCTGTATAGGTTCAGCAAGACATCAGTGAATCTAAGCTCGTATAGATGAAATCGTTCTCCTGGGAATGTTATTTCGAATATTCACTAGTGTAGACTCTATTGGTATTCGCATTAAATAGAGGCTAACGCGACTATACCTCGTCTATATCATAAGTTGCTACCTTAAACCCACAATATTACCGATATTGGTTTAGCAGATACATTTAGTAGATAGGTACAGTCGGCACTTTACTATCTATGCGTTGAATTTAAATTGCTCTATCTATATTCGGATCCCTGAAATCCTAGCCAAAGTACGCACCCAACTTGATCGCGGTACATTGAGGATATATCCGCGGAAGCCGCACCGGCCTGAACTTTCTGCAAATAGATGATTCTGCAAACAGACTCCTGTGTTTTATTAGGGATTAGGAAGCACCTTTCATCTGAAACTTTACTCTCACTTTCCAATTAAATAAACATTTTCAAAAGAAGCAAATCGTTGTCGATTTAGCCCGTTAGGAGACTTTTTTTATCTGTTAAGCAAAAGGTATCTCGGGGACGGCATAGTGTATATAGAAGTCTTAGTGGCGACTGGACTAATAATAAAGAGTTGTAACAGTGAGCTCAAGATGTTTGGATTATTATTGGTTTAACAAATTATTCGGGCTAAATAGCTCTCTATAAGGAACAAATGATGCAGTAGCTATTGAATTGTGCAGTCACTGGTCTAACGAGGGTGATAAGAATAGTAGAGTAGATTCATATCCTAATATGACAAATTAAAACAAGTTGATGATTTAGTTTTGAAATAATAAGATGTAACTACGGGTTGATAAAAAATTTATAATAAAATTAATTATGAAAAGAAGACTTTTGTTTTCCTTTAGAGCAAAAGGTATCTCGGGGACGTCTTAGTGAATAGAGAAGTATTAGTGGCGACTGGACTAATGATAAAGAGTTGTAACAGTGAACTCAAGATGTTTGGATTATTATTCATTTTATCACAAATTATTTGAGCTAAATACCTCTCTATAAGGAACAAATAATGCAGTAAATATTAAATTCTGCAGTCACTGGTCTAACGAGGGTGATAAGAATAGTAGGGTAGATTCATATCCTAATATAACAAATTAAAACAAGATAATAATATGGTTTTGAGATAATAGGATGTAACTACGGATTGATAAAAAATTCATAATAAAATTTAATATGAAGAGAAGACTTTTTTGTACCTTTTAAGCAAAAGGTATCTCGGGGACGGTTTATACAAATAGGTACCTATGCGGCTAATTCTGAATAAATTTTTGGATGCTACCAATGCGTGATTTCAAGGCTAGGATTATTGATGTTCTACAGGTTGAATTTTCAGCCAAAATGAATTAATTTTCCACCAAAAGAGAAGAATTTTTAATAATCACAAATTAAATTTCAACCAAAAAACAGCATTACAAATTGTTACACTTCAATGCAAAAATGGGTAATTTTCCACAACATAATTGAACTCTTAAACAAATAATTCAATTTCAACCAAAACAGATGACTTTTAGAAATAATTTGAACTTTCAACAATGTAATTAAATTTTTGAGAACATAGTTACATTTTAAACCTACAAAGATACATTTTCAACCAAATAGCTGAATTTTTAAATTTCATAGATGAATTTTCAACCAAGGTGGTTAATTTTCCACCAAAAGACAAATTTTCCACAGAATACCCGAATTTTCAACCAAATAGATAAATTTTCAACAAATAAGTTTATTTAAAAGAAAAGAAAGATGAATTTCAAACCAATTACATTTTCCATCGAATAGTTACATTATTAACTAAAAAAAAATTTTGACCTAAGACGTGAATCTTAATCAAAATTAATTCTTAACAAAGTAGGCCAATTTTCAACTATATAGTTGATTTTTCAACCAAAGCAAATCAATTTTTAACCATTCTTAAATTTTCCACCCAAGAATTAAATTTTTTACTGAAAAAGAGAAATTTTAAAACATCAGTTTAATTTTCTACCAAAGAGGTGAATTTCAATAAAAAATCAATTTTTAACAAAGTCCATCAACTTTCGACTAACATAAGTAGTTTTTTTTAACCAGACAGTTAAATTTTACGCCAAACGGTTACATTTTTTATCGAAAAAAAATAATTTTGAACCAAAAGTGAATAAAGTTAAATTTTCCGATTTAAAACTTTATTTTTAACGAAATAAAAACCGATTTCTGACAAAATAGTCAAATTTTTAAATAAAGAGGTTAATATTATTAAAAAAATAATTTTCAACAAATTACTTAAACTTTCAACGAAGTAGTTGAATTTGAAAACAATTCAAATAAATTTTAAAGCTGACAAAAGGAATTGTTAACCACATACTTAAATTTTTAAACAAACAGTTATATTTTTCACTAAAAAAGAGAAATTTGTAACCAAAAATGCAATATTTAAAATTTCAGTTAAAAAAATTGATTTTCAACCAAAAATAGAAACAAATTTTCTAGAAATTTGTTAAATTTCTAAACAAACAGTTATTTTTAACCAAAAGCCAAAAAAGCCCAAAAGCGCATTTAGGTAAATTGTGTGACAGAAAAACTGATTTTCAAACAAAAAAAAAAGAATTTGTAATAAAAGAGTTGCGGTTTCAAACCGAAGAGTTGAATGTCAATAAAATATAAATTTTCAAAAAAGTATATCAAATTTCAACTAAGTTGTTGAATTTTTAACCAAAGCAGATATATTTTTAATCACATAGTTAAATTTTCCATCAAAAAGTTAAATTTTTTACCGAAAAAGAAAAACTTTCAACCACAAATGAAAAAGTTAAATTTTCAGTTAAGAAAAATTAATTTTCAACTAAACCAAAAAAAAAAAAAAAAACGAATTTTCAAAATAGTTAAAGCTTCCACCAAGGAGTTGAATCTTAATTAAAAATGGATTTTTAACAAAGTAGCAAAAACTGTCACCAATCAAGTTAAAATGTTTAACCAAATCAAGTAAATTTCTAACCACATACTTAATTTCTCCACCAAAAAGTTAAATTTCTTTCTAAAAAAGAAATAAATTTTCAACCACAAATGGAATATTAAAAATTTTAGTTAAAAAGTTAATTTTCTACCAAAAATAAGATAAATTTTGAACCAAAAAGGGATTTTATTTAAAATTTGTGCTAAAAAAATTAATTTTTAAAAAAAAAGTTTAAGTTTTAACCAAAACGGTGAACCTTAATAAAAATATATTTTTAATAAAGTAGTTAAACTATTGAGTGAGTATTTAGTTGAATTTTGAACAAAAAAAAAATAAATTTTGAACCACATTGGTAAATTTTCCATCAAACAGTTAATTTTGAAATGAAAAGAGAATTTTTCAAGCACAAATGGAATAGTGAAATTTTCAGTGAAAAAAATGAATTTTCATCTAAAAAAGAATTTTGATCTAAAAATGAATAAAATTTTCCACAAAATAAAAAAAATTGGTACCGAACAGTTGAATTGTTAACTAAAAAAAAAAATTTGGAACAAAAAAGGAAGGAAATTTGTACAAAATATTCAAAGTTTCAACCAAAGAGGTGAATCTTAATAAAAACTGAATTTATAACAAAGTAGTTCAACTTTCAACTAAGTAGTTACATTTTCAACTAAAAGGGACGGCTCTTTAATAGAGTGGTCCAAAATTCCTTTTTTTTTTAATTTTTATGAATAACGTCAGGAAATTTGTTCGAATTCACACATATAAATAATTTATCATGAATCAATTGTTTATTTTTAATAACGATTCAAAAAATTCTACCTTTTTTAATAATTAATTATTCATCTGAATTAATAAATTTTAATCATTATTCAAATAATAATTTTTATAATATTATTAATTTAATAATTATTATTGGGTCTTGAACACGTATTTCCCATAAGAAAAAAAGACGTTTTTGTAAAATTTATTCAGAATCCTCAATATTAGCTGAATCGAGTTAAAGCTCAAAATTTATTTTCAAAATTAGCCATAGAATACGAATAAAATATTACTTTTTGAATATCGTCCCCATAAGTCTGTTTTATAGGGACCCAAAAAAACCCCATAAGTGAAAAAATGAGGTTTCAGAGTTTTTCGCGCTAATTATGATATTTGCTTTTTTTTTAATGCAAATTTTTTGTAATTCATGAAATACTGCTTTATAATGATAATTAGATTTTTAAATAAATTCTTTAAACAATTTATTATTGTTTTTAGCAAACTTCTCTTCGAATGGATATAGAAAGTCGCGTTTTTTTCTGAAATTTACAACTATTTGTCTAATTTTCGCATGGGGTGAGTTAATAATCAATTCGATTTAACGAAAATAATTATTTAAACAAATTATTATTGTTTATAACTATCTTCTCCTTTCTTAATGTAATATAGTTGCGGTTTCTTCTGAAATGCTTAACTTTTCACCCTCTTTTTACGTAGTACAGTAATAAATAATTAATAATAAACAATCATAATTTGTTCAAACAATTAGGTTTGCTATATATAATCAAATATTAACTCACTCCAAGTGAAAAGTGAACAAAAAGTTTAATATTTCAAAAAATCGCAATTTCTAGCATTATTCAAAGAAAATATTAATAATAATAATAATAAATTGTTTAAACAATTATTTTTGGACAAAAGTATCGACAAAAAGTAGAAATTTTTTGGAAAAACCGCGACTTTCTATCTCCATTCTAGGAAAAAATTGCTAAAAACAATAATAAATTGTTTAAACAATTTATATAAACATCTAACTATCAGTATGAAGTATTATTTTATTTACTGGAAACAATTTGCTTCAAAAAAGCGCAAAAAATCATAATTAGTGCCAAATACTCGCAAAACCCATTTTTTCACTTATGGGGTTTTATTTGAGACCCTATAAAACAGACTTATGGGGGTGATATTCAAAAAGTAGTACTTTATTTGTATTATATGGCTATTTGTGAACAGAAATGTTGAGTTTCGAATAGATTGACCTAATATTGAGGATTCTGAATAAAATTTCCAAAAACGTATTTTTTTCTTATGGGAAATACGTGTTAAATTACATGGGGCTTGCGCCACCTCTAAATATTATTTTTAAACAGAAAAAAATGAATTTATTTTTGTGTGGATTCGAACCCGGGCGTTATTCATAAAAATCCGAGAAAAAAATTAAAAAATATACTTTTGGACCACCATAATCTTCAGTCAAAGAAATTATTTGACACGAGACTCATGTGTTTCATTAGGAATTGGGAAGCCCCTTTTATCCGAAACTTTACTCTCTTTCGCCCTCTCTTTTCCATTAAGTAAACATTGTTAAAAGAAACAAATCCTTATGTCGATTCAGCCCCAAAGAATGCAAACACTTTATATACACTCCCCTATTTTCCCTGCACTCTCGTGTCCAACTCACATTGCCTTTCCCATCAATGGATTATTCACTTGACAACGCCGAACCTCAAAAATACGCCAAATTCGATGTAGTTTCAAATTACCACAATGAAGATTTTGATTTTAAGAATTGAAGTGATATTATCAGTCTTATCTTATGGAAAAAACATTTTCATTAATTTTTTTCTGAAAAAACATAAATTTTTAACGTCTTTTCAGAATAGATGGAACTATGAATTGAAAAGTTATCTTTTTTCAGAAAAAAATTATTTAAAATAATTTTTAATTCATAGCATCTAGTCTGAAAAGACGTTAAAAATTTATGTTACGTTATTCTAGCATAAGAATGCGTAAATTTTCTGAAATAAAGTTTCTTCTCTCGATCCCTCTAGTAGCTTAATGGGAAAAGCACCTGACTGGAAATCGGAAGTTCTGTAGTTCGATTTCCAACGGAGCGAAAGGAAAAGATCTTTTTTTCAGAGAAAAATTAATTAAAATAATTTTTAATTCATAGCTCCATCTAGTCTGAAAAGACGTTAAAAATTTATGTTATTCTCGAATGATAATACAGATTCCTTCAAAAATTATTTGTAACATCTAGCATAATAATGCGTGAATTTTCTGAAATTGAGTTGCTTCTCTCGATCTCTCTAGTAGCTTAATGGGAAAAGCACCTGACCAGAAATTAGAAATTCTGTGGTTCGAATACCAGCGGAGCGAAAGAAGATCTTTTTTTCAGAAGAAAAATTAATTAAAATAATTTTTAATTCATAGCTCCATCTAGTCTGAAAAGACGCTAAAAATTATATTATTCTCGAATGATAATATAGATTACTTTAAAAATTATTTGTAACCTCTAGCATAATAATGCGTAAATTTTCTGAAATAAAGTTTCTTCTCTCAATCCCTCTAGTAGCTTAA
>CAKNYM010052691.1:452406-476802 GCA_932195095.1 Andricus curvator | reverse complement strand
CGAATGATAATACAGATTCCTTTAAAAATTTGATTTGTAACATCTAGCATAATAATCCGTAAATTTTCTGAAATAAAGTTTCTTCTTTCGATCTCTCTAGTAGCTTGATGGGAAAAGCACCTGACCGGAAATCAGAAGTTCCGTGGTTCTTTTTTCAGAAAAAAAATCAACTAAAATCATTTTTAATTCATAGCTCCATCTAGTCTGAAAAGACGTTCAAAATTTATGTTATTCCCGAATGATAATACAGATTCCTTTAAAAATTTGATTTGTAACATCTAGCATAATAATCCGTAAATCTTCTGAAATAAAGTTTCTTCTTTCGATCTCTCTAGTAGCTTAATGGGAAAAGCACCACACCGGAAATCAGAAGTTCTGTGGAAAGGAGAAGATCTTTTTTTTCAGAGAAAAATTACTTAAAATAATTTTTAATTCATAGCTCCATCTAGTCTGAAAAGACGTTAAAAATTTATGTTCTTCTCGAATGATAATACAGATTCCTTTAAAAATTATTTGTAACATCTAGCATAATAATGCGTGAATTTTCTGAAATTAAGTTGCTTCTCCCGATATCTCTAGTAGCTTAATGGGAAAAGCACGTGACTGGAAATAAGAAGTTCTATCGTTCGAATCCCAGCGGAGCAATAGGAGATCATTTTTTAAGAACAAAATTAATTAAAATAATTTTTAATTCATAGCTCTATCTAGTCTGAAAAGACGTTAGAAATTTCTGTTATTCTCTAATGATAATACAGATTCCTTTAAAAATTTGATTTGTAACGTCTAGCATAATAATGTGTAAATTCTCTGAAATAAAGTTTCTTCTCTCGATCTCTCTAGTAGCTTAGTGGGAAAAGCACCTGACTGGAAATGAGAAGTTCTGTGGTTCGAATCCCAGGAGAAGATCTTTTTTTCAGAAAAAAATTAATTAAAATAATTTTTAAGCACATAATAATGTTTTTTCTGAAAAATAAGTAAAAAAAATCGAATATAAAAATGTGCATTTCGAAAGGAAAAAATGTGCTGTAGAAAACTAACTTTATTTTCTTTGTCAAATTCAAAATTTTCTAACCTAATATTTTTCAAGTATTAAAAATGAAACTCATTATTAATTTAAACTATTATTCTTCAGTCTATGAATGATCACAATTTATATTTATTTCTCGCAGGCTTTACAGTCTTTCCCCTCTTTTTTTTTTGTTTTTTTGTTTTTTGGGTTTTAAAATTTATTTTTTCAATAAAAAAAAGTACCAGAGTTATAGCATTTACAAAATTGAAAAAAGCAAACAAAAATGGAAATTTTAAGCTAAAAAACGCACGATATGATAAGAAGTAAAAAAAAGCGTTGCTTTTGAACACTCTACAAGATTCTCATAACTTTTTGGATTTTCTTGAAAAATCGACAATTCAAATTTTGATCAAGCAAAAAAATGATGATAAGATTAAAAATAAAACAATTAAATTTGTGGATAAACGATAAAAGGGACGCAAAAAAATAAAAAGACGAAAGTTATTCAACCAAAAAAAATCTACAAATTTGTTATAAACTTTTATTATAGAAATAGTTTAAAAAAATTAACTTTTTGGAAAAACGACACAAGCTACAATAAAATTTTATTTAACAAAAATTTTCGCCTAAATTATATCTACAAATTTTCTTAGAATCACTTTACGCTAGGGTGCGTATTTTTTATTCAAATCGTAAAAAATAACAATGAAAAAAAAAATTAATTTTTAGAAAAACGACACAAGTTGCAATAACATTTTTTAATAACAATATTGTTTTCTTATAAGGTGCGCATTTTTTTTATACATAGAAGAAAATGATAAACAAACTTTGTACTTTATTTTGCAATAACTAAATAAGCAATTCCAGGCCGAGGTAGATAAATAAACGTAATATACATTCTATATAATAATGTGTTCGTTAAGGCCGAAGGAGCTTTAACGAAAGAGAATTCACAATCACGAAAATACAGTTCTTGATGCTTTGACGTTTAATTTTAAAATTACTGTGCACAAATGTGGAGGAAGTACAAAGACAGAAAATTCAACTATTTGGTTGAAAGTCAACATTTTTGTTTAAAAATCATATTTTTTGTTTGAAAATTAATCTTTTCTGTAGGAAATTTGTCTTTTTTCGTTAAAGATTTATCATTTTAGTTGTAGATTCCTTTTTTTGGTCGAAAATAATTCTTTTTGGTAAAAAATTCAACTTTTTTAGTTTAAAATCCAACTAAATGGATAAAAGTTGAACGACTTTGTTTAAAACTCATTTTTAGGATGAGGATTCATCGTTTTTGTTAAATTCATCACTTTGGTTGAAGATGTAAATAATTAGTTGAAAATTAGTTTTTTTTTTTTTTTGTTAGAAAATAAATCTAGTGGGTATAATATTCACTTAGTTCCTTCAACATTTTGTTAAAATTTTATATTTTTCTTCTAAAAATTCAACTGTATTTCAGAAAGTTCCTCTTTTTGACTTGAAATTTTAACAATTATGTTTTTTTTTTCTTTTGATTGAAAAATCTTTTTCGGTTGAAAATTCAACTATTTTCTAGAAAAATTTCCTTTTTTGTAAAAGTCAACTGTCTTTCATTGAAAATACACGAGTTTTGGTGAAAATTCTTTTCTTTGTGGAAAATTCATTTGTTTTGTTAAAAATTCTACTATTGGGTTAAAAGTTGATCTATTTTCTTCAAGATGCAATATTCTCTCTCGAAATGTTAAAAATTTAAAGCAATTCAAAATTAGATTGATTTAAATGCATTTATTCCCCTATTTTCGTCTAGAGCCCGAAGATTGAAATATTTTTATTATCAATACTGGAACTTGCTGATTCATTTATTCAATTAAATTCTAAAATAATAAAAATAGAAGACAGTGAAATTTAAATATACGTTAAGAAAAGTTTTTGTCACAGAACTTTAGACATAAAGGAGAAAATAAGTTTATTTCCCCTCGAATGCCGATTTAATGGATTTTAATTGCTTTCGGGAGGTAACAAAAGAAATTCGGTGAAAACTTTTCCTTTTAAATTCAATAGCTTTTAAGAATAGAATCCTATTTAAGTTTCAAACTCAAGTTCCACCTCAGTGTTGAATCGACACTATAGCCACTCACTTAGAAAAGTAGGGTCTTTTCTTGTGAATATATCGAAATGTCAATAATATTTCCCCAAAAAGTACATTTCGTAAAAATTAAAAAAAAAGTATTTCTTGAAATTTTAGTTCTTGTTTGAGTCGGTACCATTTTTATTATTTTTATTCAAGCCTGCAGTTTAGATAAATTTTTTTAAAATTTTTAAAGCTTGAGAACCCCTGGGAATCCTGGGATTCCTGAGTCTTAAAAAAGAAATTTTTGTCGAAATGTTTTAAAAATATATTGACATTTTTAAAATCTCTTGAAAATTCCTTAGAATCTTTAAAAATAACTTAAAATATTTCAAATCCTTTGAAATATTTTGAAAATGTTTGAAGCTCTTAGAAATTTCTAGGAACCTATAAAAATACCCTGAAATATTTATAATCATTTAAAATCTCTTTAAATGATTGAAATCTATTAAAAATTCCATAGAATCTTCAGAAATAATTTGAGATATACTTGAATCCTTCTAAATCTCTCCAAATGATTGAAATGAATTGAAAATTCCTTGGAATCTTCAAAAATAACTTAAAATATTTCAAATTTTTTGAAATATTTTGAAATTGTGTAAAGCTCGTGAAAATTTCTAGGAATCTATAAAAATACCCTGAAATATTTAGAATCATTTAAAATCTGTTTAAATGGTTGAAATCTACTAAAAATTCCTTAGAATCTTCAAAAATAACTAAAAATATTTCAAATCTTTTGAAATCTTTTGAAATAGTTTGAAGCTCTTGAAAATTTCTAGGAATCTATACAAATACCCTGAAATATTTTGAATAATTTAAAATCTCTTTAAATGATTAAAATCTATTAAAAATTCCTTAGAATCTTCAAAAATAACCTAAAATATTTCAAATCCTTTAAAAATATTTCGAAAATGTTTGAAGCGTTTGAAAATTTCTAGGAATCTAGAAGAAATACCCTAAAACAATTTGACTCCCTTGAAAATCTTTGGATGATTAACATTTTTTTTAAATTCCTTAGAATCTTCAAAAATAACTTAAAATATTTCAAATTATTTAAAAATTTTGCAATAGCTTGAAGCTCTTGAAAATTTATAGGAATCCATAGAAATATCCTAAAATATTTTGAATCCTTCAAAAGTTCTTCAAATGATTGAAATATTTTTAAAATCCCTTAGAATTTTCAAAAATTAATTAAAATATTTCAAATACTTTGAACTATTTTGAAATTGTTTATAGCTCTTGAAAATTTTTAGGAATCTTTAAAAATATATTAAAATATTTGGAATGCTTCGAAATATCTTTAAATGATTGAAATATATTGAAAATTCCTTGGAATCTTCAAAAATAACTTAAAATATTTCAAATATTTTAAAATTGTTTGAAGCTCTTGAAAATTTATAGGAATCTTTAAGAATATCCTGAAATATTTAAAATCATTTGAAAATTCCTTAGAATCCTTTGAAATATTTTAAAATTTTTGGAAGCTTTTGAAAATTTCTAGGGATCTGTGAAAATGTCCGTAAATATTTTGAATCCTTTAAAATCTCTTTAAATGATTGAAATCTATTGAAAATTCCTTAGAATCTTCAAAAATAACTTAAAATATTTCAAATTCTTTAAAAATTTTGAAATAGTTTGAGCCCTGGAAAATTTCTAGGAATCTTTAAAAATATATTGAAAAATGACCGAAATGATCGAAATCTATTAAAAATTCCTTAGAATCTTCAAAAATAACTTAAAATATTTCAAATTCTTTGAAAACTTTGAAATAGTTAGAAGCTCTTGAAAATTTCTAGGAATCTTTAAAAATATATTAAAATATTTTGAATGCTTCGAAATCTCTTTAAATGATTGAAATATATTGAAAATTCCTTGGAATCTTCAAAAATAACTTAAAATATTTCAAATATTTTAAAATTGTTTGAAGCTCTTGAAAATTTATAGGAATCTTTAAGAATACCCTGAAATATTTAGAATCATTTGAAATCTCTTTAAATGATTGGAATCTATTTAAAATTCCTTAGAATCTTCAAAAATAACCTAAAATATTTCAAATCCTTTGAAATATTTTAAAATTGTTGGAAGCTTTTGAAAATTTCTAGGGATCTGTGAAAATATCCGTAAATATTTTGAATCCTTCAAAAGTTCTTCAAATGATTGAAATATTGTAAAAATTCCTTAGAATTTTTAAAAATTAATTAAAATATTTCAAATACTTTGAACTATTTTGAAATTGTTGATAGCTCTTGAAAATTTCTAGGAATCTTTAAAAATATATTAAAGTATTTTGAATGCTTCGAAATCTCTTTAAATGATTGAAATATATTGAAAATTCCTTGGAATCTTTAAAAATAACTTAAAATATTTCAAATATTTTAAAATTGTTTGAAGCTCTTGAAAATTTATAGGAATCTTTAAGAATATCCTGAAATATTTAGAGTCCTTTGAAAATTCCTTAGAATCCTTTGAAATATTTTAAAATTTTTGGAAGCTTTTAAAAATTTCTAGGGATCTGTGAAAATATCCGTAAATATTTTGAATCCTTTAAAATCTCTTTAAATGAGTGAAATCTATTGAAAATTCCTTAGAATCTTCAAAAATAACTTAAAATATTTCAAATTCTTAAAAAATTTTGAAATAGTTTGAGCTCTTGAAAATTTCTAGGAGTCTTTAAAAATATATTGAAAAATTATCGAAATGATCAAAATCTATTAAAAATTCCTTAGAATCTTCAAAAATAACTTGAAATATTTCACATTCTTTGAAAACTTTGAAATAGTTTGAAGCTCTTGAAAATTTCTAGGAAGCTTTAAAAATATATTAAAATATTTTGAATCCTTCGAAATCTCTTTAAATGATTGGAATATATTGAAAATTCGTGGAATCTTCAAAAATAACTTAAAATATTTCAAATTCTTTGAAATATTTTTTAATTGTTTGCAGCTCTCGAAAATGTCTACGAATCTATAAAAAATACCCTAAAATATTTTGAATCCTTTAAAAACTCTTCAAATGTTTGAAAACTATTGAAAATTCATTAGAATCTTCAAAAATAAGTTGAAATATTTCAAATTCTTTGAAATATATTGAAATTCTTTGATGCTCTTGAAAATTTCTAGGAATCTATAAAAAAAGCCTCAAATAATTTGATTCCCTTAAAATATGTTTAAATGATTGCAATCTATTAAGAATTCCTTAGAATCTTCAAAAATAACTTAAAGTATTTCAAGTCCTTTGAACTACTAAAAATATGAAATATAAAATATGTATTTCAAATACGTTAAAATATTTGGAAATTATTTAAAGTTCTTGAAAATTCATTGGAATCTATCAAAATATCCTAAAATATTTTAATTCCTTTAAAATCTTTTCAAATGATTAAAATATATTGAAAATTCCCTATTATCTTCAAAAATAAATTAAAATATTAAAATCCTTCAAAATATAAAAAATATGAAATATAAAATATTTCAAATCCTTTGAAATATTTTGGAATTGTTTGAAGCTCTTGAAAATTTCTAGAAATCTATAAAAATATCCTAAAATATTTTGAATCCTCCAAAATCTCTTCAAATGATTGAAATATTGTAAACATTCCTTAGAATTTTTAAAAATAAATAAAAATATTTCAAATCCTTTAAAATATAAAACTTGAAGTATAAAATATGTATTTCAAAAGCTTTGATATATTTTGAAATTGTTTGAAGCTCTTGAAAATTTATAGGAATTTATACAAATACCCTGAAATATTTAAATTCTCTTAAAATCTCTTTAAATGATTAAAATCTATTAAAAATCCCTTAGAATCTTCAATAATAACTCAAAATATTTAAAATCCTTTGAAATATAATGAAATTCTTCGAAGCTCTTGAAAATTTCTAGAAATCTATAAAAATACCCTAAAATATTTTGAATCCTTTAAAATCTCTTAAATGATTGAAATCTATTTAATATTCCTGAGAATCTTCAAAAATAAATTGGAATATTTCAAATCCTTTAAAATATTTTGAAATTGTTTGAAGATCTTGAAAATGTCTGGAAATCTATAAAAATACCCTAAAATATTTTGAATCCTTCAAAATCTCCTTAAATGATTGAAATCTACTGAAAATTCCCTAGAATCTTCAAAAATAATTTAAAATATTTCAAATCCTTTAAAATATACAAAATATGAAATATAAAATATGTCAAATCCTTTGAAATATTTTCGTATTGTTTGAAGCTTTTGAAAATTTCTACAGATCTATACAAATATCCTAGAATATTTTGAAACCTTTAAAATTTCTTTGAATGACTGAAATCTATTAAATATTTCTCAGAATCTTAAAAAATAACTTAAAACATTTCAAATGCTTTAAAATATTTCCAAATTGTTTGAAGATCTTGAAAATTTCTGTAAATCTATCAAAATATCCTAAAATATTTGGAATCCTTTAAAATCTCTTCAAATGAATAAAATCTATTAAAAATTCCCTAGAATCTTCAAAAATAACTTAAAATATTTCAAATCCTTTGAAATATAAAAAATATGAAATATAAAATATTTCGAATTCTTTGAAACATCTTGTAATTGTTTGAAGCTCTTGAAAACTTCTAGAAATCTATACAAATATCCTAAAATATTTTGAAATCTTGAAAATCTCTTTGAATGATTGGAATCTACTAAATATTTCTTAGAATCTTCAAAAATAACTAAAAACATTTCAAATGCTTTAAAATAATTTGAAATTGTTTAAAGATCTTGAAAATTTCTGGAAATCTATAAAAATACCCTAAAATATTTTGAATCCTTAAAATCTCTCTGAATGATTAAAACCTATAAAAAATTTCTTAGAATCTTCAAAAATAACTTAAAATATTTCAAATCCTTTGAAATATTTTTAAATTGTTCGAAGCTGTTGAAAATTTCTGGGAATCTATAAAAATATCCTAAAATATTTTGAATCCTCCAAAATCTCTTCAAATGATTGCAATCTATTAAAAATTCCTTAAAATCTTCAAAAATAACTTAAAATATTTCGAATCTTGTGATATATTTGAATTAAATATTTGATATATTTTGGAATTAAAAATACCCTAAAATAATTTAAATCCCTTAAAGAGTCTTGATATGATTGCCATCTATCAAAAAATCATTGGAATCTTTTAAAATACCTTAAAATATTTCAAATCCTTTGAAATCTTCTTAAATCCCCTAAAATTATTTCAATATCATTAGAATGGCTTGAAATCCCTCAAAATATCCTAAAATTTTTGAAATTTCTTCAAAATATTAAAATGTATTGAAGATGCTTAAAAATATTTGAAAATATCCGAAAATATTTTCAGTCGTTTGAAATCCCTTGAAATTTCTTTAAATAATTGAAATATGTTAAAAATTCCTTGAAACATTCAAAATACCTGACGCTATTTTAAATCCTTTGAAATCTTTCTAAGTCCGTTAACAAATTTTTTAAACGTCTTGAAAGTTCTTTCTAATCTTTTAAAATACCCTAAAGAATTTGAAGTCTTTTGAAGGCTCTGAAATACCTTGGAACTTCGTCAAATTCTTTTCAAATACCCTAAAATATTTCTAATCACTTGAAATTATTTAAAGCTCTGGAAAATTCTTAGGAATCCTTGCAAATACCCTAATTTTTTTCAAATGCTTTCAAATTATTAAAACATATTAGAAATTTCTTGGAATCTTTTATAATACACAAAAATATTTAAATCTTTTGTAATCATTATAATTTTTAAAATGAAATTATTAATCCTCAACTGGAATAGTCAAATTTTTAGTTGAAAAATACATTTTTTGATAACAAACGATTTTTCAACAAAATAGTTAAATTGTCAACAAAGAGATGAATTTTCAACTAAAATTATGAGTCGTCAGCAAAAAAAAAAGAACTTTTTAACTGATACAAAAAGTGTAATAGATGATATTTTAACCAAAACAGATTTTCATTTTAAAGACAACATATTTGAGTTCAAAAAAAAAAAAATACAAAAATTCAACAAAATAATTTTTATAGTTAAATTTTAAAGTAGAGAAATTAATTTAAAAAAAAAATTGAATTTTGTACAAAAAAGACGAATTTTCAATAAAATACGTGAATTTTCAACCAAGTCGTTTAATTTTTGATTATGAAAGATAAGATTTTACCATTATTATTATACCATTAAGCCATTTGTTAACTATTTTTCCATAATTTTACAAAGAAAAATTTTTTCAGCAAAATCTTCAAATTTTTAACGAAGGAGATACATTTTGAAATCATTTGAAATTTCCAACTGGAATTACGAATCTTTAACTGGAATAGTTGAATTTTCAGACAAAAAAAAATTTTGAACAGGAAACTACGATTTTTCAAAAAAATATGTAAATTGTTAATCAAAAAGATGAAGTTTTAAATAAAAATTATGAGTCGTTAGCCAGAAAAATCACTAAAAAAATTGTTAAATTTTCTACAAATTCAATTAATTGTTAACGAAATGAAATGAATTTTGTTCGAAAAATATAATACTTGATGTTTTGGTCAAAAACCATTTTTATTTTGAATAAAAATCAAAATTAAAAATAAAATTTGAAAAAGTATTTTGACTTTCAGCCAATTAGATGACTCTTCAACTAAAAAAATGCATTTTGAACCCAAAAGAATAATTTTCTACCAAAATAGACAAAATTTTAACTAAATAAATTAATATTTAAGCAAATAGTTGATATTTCAAAAAAAAAAAGATTAATTTACAATTGCAAATGGAAAAGGTAAATCGTCAGTTAAAGAAAATAATTTTTAACAAAAAAAAAAAATAATTTTCAAGCAACAAGGTTAATGTTCTACCAATGAAGAAAAAGTTTTTACAAAATGCATGCGTTTTCAACCAGAAAAGATCAATTCTTAACCCAAAAAGAAACGAATCTTCAACAACAAAAAAAGAAATTTTTAATAAATTAGAATAGATTTCTAAAAAAAAATTTCAACAATATAGTTCAATTTTGAGCCACAAATATATATTTTTAGGCAAGAAGATTAATTCTCCACCTAAAAAAAAAAAATTCTGAAAAAAAATTGTAATAGTTAATATTTCAACCAAAAAAATTAAATTTTATAAAAAAAATTAATTTTGAATCCAAAAAGACGACATTTTAACAAATAAAGGTCTTTCAGTAATGGAAGAAAAAAATGCCATCTAAATCGTTGAACCTTTGTTCCAGAAAACGAATTTTATTTATAAAAATTGAATTTTTAACCAGAAAATGTAAATTTTCAGAAAAAAATTAATTTTTAACGAACTAGTTAAATTTTGAACGAATTAATCTCCAAGCAAAGAAGATTAATTTTGAACCCGTCAGGTGCATTTTTATCCAAGAAAGATGCAATTTCTGCTAAAATAAATGAACTTGAAATTAAAAAGACAAATTTTCTAAAAAATAGTTCAATTTTTACCCAAAAAAGATTTCAGTTGAATTTTCAACGCTATGATATGAATTTTACCCAAAAAGTAAATTTTCTACGAAAATAGTTGAATTTGCTACCAAAAAGACGAATTTTCAACAAAACAATTGAATTTTGAACCAAAAGGGATTAAATTTTAACAAAATGGTTGAATTTGCAAAAAAATAATAAAATTTATAACTAAAAGATAATTTTGAAGAGGAAGCAACTACAAAAAAAAAGGAATATAAATACAAGGCCAGAAATTACGAATAGGAATATTATATTGATTAATATTCAAATTCCAGAATATTAAACTTGTATAATTTTTAACGTAGAATCTTTTATAGAAAAAATAGAAAATTTTTTTATTTATTTTTCTTGACAGTTATTGAAAGTTATAGAAATTTCCTGTCTTTTACAAGATTTCTTTTAGTTATTCCCTGACTTTTCCTTGACCAAAAAAATTCCTTGACTATTATTTTTAATTGTTGTTGGCTAGGTTCCGTTTTCTCTCACTGTGACTTATTTGTTTCATTTGCGAATTTCCAAAAATTACGTAACAAATCGTAACAATACGTAACAAATCGTAACAATACGTAACAAATTACGATTTGTTACTACCGTAACAAATCGTAGCAAAATCTCTCGACCCCTCCCTCCCTCTTGAGCTGTCACCCAATTTAAGTACGTTCCCTTGTCAGCTGTGAGCTGTGAGTTGTGAGTTGTGAGTTGTCTCAATTTGATCAAAAACTGGATTTCAATAATCAGTGCTAAGAAATTTCCTAACAAAAGAGAATTAAATTCCGCAATTCAGCGAATATTCACAGTGTCTGGATATGCACGACTTTTTCCACTGCGAAGAGTATCGACTTGTCTGAACTACCTTTTCCACTTGAGAAAAGTGCTGAACCTGCTTTTCTACTTAGAAAAATGATTATTTTTTCTTTTGAAGAAAGAAAAGCGTACTGGGAAAAATTAATTTTGAAGTCCATCCTGCGCCCGCGATGCGACAAATAAGAGCCAGTCAGTCCATAGGGTGATATTAGTTTACAAAGGTCAGTCCAGAACATTTACATAGGAAAAGGCAAAACAATCTTCGTGGAACGAAATTGCTGAGGGCTTTAATGAGTTACCAGCAAAGTCGAGACGCTTTTATAGAAATGAGGCAAATATTTCTCTCTTTCAACAGAATTAAATGTTTCCTACATTTTTCACTAAATATTTTAACTGCTAATGATAAAACTGGAATTTATCCTTCATCCGTCCTCTGCATGAAAAATAACTTAATTCAAATGTCCCTAATTTACATACCCAATTAAAATATTCGCTCTCATTTTACATCCTTAACTTTAGATTCAAATTCCACAATAAAGTTGAAATATTCAGAGTCTTTTGCTTCATACCTCTCTAATCGTAAAGTTTAATTAGCAGGTTAATATCAGTTGTAAATTTCATCAATTAATAGTTTCGTTTTTTTCGACTAAATTTTATTAGTTGATATTTTCACCAAGAGAAGATTTTCATTTGGAATCAAAAACAGTTGAAGTGAACGAAAAACGAATTTTCAAAAAAATAGTTTAATTCTAAACTAAAACCGATTAATTTTCAACCGAATGGTTGAAATTTTCACCAAAACAGATGAATTTTCAAATGAAAAAGAAATGAATTTTCAACATGAGGCGAATATTCAATTAAGAAGGACTTTTTCGTCAGTTACAAAGAAATTTTTTTTGCAAAATGTTAAGTTTTCAAACCAAAGATAAGAAACTTCTGCGAAACAATTGAATTTTCAACGAAATAATTGAATTTTCAACCAGAAAGATTTATTTTCTTCTAAAAAAGACAAATTCTCATCAAAATCGATAAATTTTCAACCAAATAGTTGAATTGTCAGCTGAACTAAAAATAATTTTTAACGAAAAAACAAATTCTCAACAAATCTGTTCAATTTTCAACTCAAGAGATGAATTTTAAAATAAAATGATGAATCTTTAACCAAAAAAATGAATTTTCAAGTGAGTAGTTGAACTTACAACCAACTAGTTGAATTTTCAACTAAGAAAGATGAATTTTCAACAAAGAACGTAATAGTTGATAATTCAAACAAAAAAAATTTTTATTTTTAAACAAAACAGTTGAATTTAACCGAAAAAGCATAGTAATTTTCCTACCAAAAAAGTCAAGCTTTCTACAAATCACGCTAATTTTCAACCATATAGTGGAATTTTTTCACTGAAAATTATACATTTTTAACCGAAAATGGAATAGCTAAGTTTCAATTTTAAAAAATCATTTTCAATAAAGAAACGATTTTTTCACAGAACAGTTAAATTTTTTACCAAATGGTTGAATTTTGCAGCTAAAAAGATTAATTTTGTACAAAAAATTGGAATTTTCCACAAAGAAATTAATTTTCAATAAAAATTTTTGAATTTTAAGTTGCACTAAAATTAATTTTCAATAGAAAAAACAAGTTTTCAATAAAGTTATTAAATTGTCAACAAAATAGTTGAATCCTTAATTACAAAAGATTAATTTTAAAGCAGACAGTTGTTTTTTCAACAAAAAAAGAAAAAAAATAGAATTAAATTTTTAATCAAAAACATTTGAATTTAACAAAAAAATCAAATTTTCAACAAATACATGTATTTTTAACCAAGAATGAAATAGTTAACTTTTCAGTTAAGAAAATTAGTTTCCAACAGAGAAAAAAACAAATTATTAAAAAAATAATTAAATTTTCAAGGAAAGAAATTAATTTTTGACTGAAATGATGATACTTCAACTAAAACGAATCTTCAACAAAAAATTTCATTCTCAACTGAAAAATATTAATTTTAAACCAGACGGTTGCAGTTTCAACCAAAAATTAAATAGTTAAATTTTGAGTTTAAAAAATTAATTTTTAACCCAGAAAAAACGAATTATCGAGAAAATAGTTTAATGTTCAACCGAAGAAATGAAAAATCTTTAACTATAAAAAAATATTTATCAAAAAGTTTATTTTCAACCGAAGCAGAATAATTTTTAAGCAAATAGTGGCAGTTTAACCAAAAAAGAATCAATTTCTACAAAAAGAGTTGAACTTTCAAACGAAGAAGGAAAAAAATTGAAATCAAATTGATAAATTTCAATAAAGTTACATACATTTTTGTTACTAACATAAAGTATAATTATATAAATGAAATTTCAAAAAAATAAAGTTATAAATTAATAAAATTAATTAAAATATTAATTAAACTATTTTATCCAGAAAGGATGAATCTTAAACAAAACAATTAATTTTTTCACCAAAAATATGAAGCTTCGACCAAAAAAATGCATTTTTTACCAAGATTTTTTATTTGAAAAAAAAAACGAGTTAAATTCAATCAAGAAAGCGAATTTTTAACAAAATAGTTAAATCCTCAAGCAGAATAGATTAATTTTGATTCAAAAAAAGAATAAATTTCTACCAAAAGAGGTAGTTTAGAAAAAAAAATTGAACCAAATTGTTTAATTTTTAAACAAAAAATACGACAAACCGCGAAAATATAAATTTTCTAGAAAAAAGTTAATTTTCAACAATGTTGTTAAATTTTCAACAGTACACTTGAATTTCATACCCAAAAATACGAATTTTCATCTAAAATTTGATTTTTAACCAAAATAATTAAATTATCAACTGAAAAGACCAATTTTCAACCAAAAAGTTCAATTTCCATCCAAACTTACCGATTTACAAGAAATTATGAATCAGATAAATTTTAGGTTTCGAAAATTAATTTTTAACCCAAAAAACGAGGTATCAACAAATTAGTTCAATTTTCCACCAAAAAGATACATTTTTAACTAAAACGATGAATCTTTAACAAAAAAAAAAATTTCGGTCGAAAGAGATGAATTCAAATTTCTTTTTAACTAAATTGTTGAATTTTCAAGCCAAAAAGATGAATTTTCCGCAAATCAGTTAAACGTTAAACCCCAAATTATGAATTCTTAAGAAAAATGTTCAGTTTGACGAATAGTTGAATTTTTAACAAAAAACTTGAATTTTATACGCGAAAATAGGAAATTTTATTGCGAATTTAATTTTCAATCAAGTAGTTGAATTTTCAACAAAAAAAAACAATTTGCAACCAAAAAGTTACATTTGCATCCAAAATTATCAATTTAAATTTTCGGTTTCTAAAATTAATTAATTTTTAACCAAAGAAAAAATGAGTTTTCAACAAAAAAGTAAACTTTTCGACCAAAGAGATGAATTTTTAACTGAAACGATGAAGCTGTAACCAAAAAATATGATTTTTTTACAAATTGAATTTTCAATCGAAAGAGACGAATTTTCAACAAAATAGATACATCCTCAACTAAATATTATTAATTTTATATCAGAAAGATTAAATTTCTGCCAAAATAAATTCAAAAAAAATTTTCAAACGAAATTGTTGAATTTTATACCCGAAAATACGAATTTTTATCTCAAATTTAATCTTCAACTAAAGAGTTGAATCTGCAACCCAAAAATACCAATTTTCTACGTAAACGGTAAATTTTTAACCAAAAAAAATGCATTTTTAACATAATTGCTCAACTTTTAACCAACTAATTAAATTTTTTACTAAGAAATATGAATTCCTAACGAAAAAAGAATGCTATGGAGATTTTTTGAAAAATCTGCAAAAAACTGCACCTTTCTACCTGATTGCAGTATAAATTTACATTTAAACAATAAAAAATTATTTAAACAATTAAAAGTAATTTTTATCGACCTACTTATTTTTTATCGTCTGAAATGCTCCCGAAGCTTCTAACACTGACAAAATATTTTTCTACACGAAATTCTTCTCATTGGCATATCTTTTGCAGTTTATAAGGCCAGTCAAGTTTCCCAATTTCTTTAGTAATATACGATTTATGATGTCCTTCAAAGACCATAATTTTTGTTTTATTCGCGTTAATTTTGAGGCCCATGTTCTTCGTACTTTAATTCAGTTTACCCAACATTCTTTGCAAGTCTTCGATTGATTCTGCTATAACAATCTTATCATCTGCAAACGCTAACCCACGCACCTTCACTGTCCCGAGATCAACACCTTCTTCGTCGAAGACTGTCATTCTTAGACACTTGTCCATGTGAATAATTAATTCAGAAAACATTCTTAAAAATATCGTTCTTAGCACGAATTTTATATAGAATTGCTACTTCGCATTTTTTTGGACCATGTTCAGGGCACAATACATGAGTTAATAAGAAGTACTTCTTTTTTCCTTTTGTCGAAAACCGAGCTGTGTAATGAAAAACTAACTTGATTTTTGGACCACAATTTTTAGTTCGAAGTTTATTTTTATTTGTTGAAAAGTGTACTGTAAAATTTTTGGACAAAATACATTTTTTGTGGTTAAAAGTTTTATTATTTGGTTATTGGATCAAAAATTTATTCATTTGATTACCAAAAATGGTCATCAATTTATTGAATTTTTAAGCTAAAAAGACGAATTTTCGTTGAGCAAAACAAAATTATGAAATTTCAAACAAACAATTTAATTTTGAAGCAAAAAGTGGACTCTTCAACAAAATTGTTAAATACTCAACAAAATAAATAAATTTTGAACCAAATAAAATTTTGAACCCTAAAAAATTAATTCCTAACCAAAATTTTATTGTAGACTTTTCAACAGAGAATAATAAACATTCAATCAAAAATAGTTGGATTTTCTTATCAGTTCGCATTACTTTAATACTTTGAAAATTTTAGGATAGAAAACTAGAAAATGTGGTTCAAAAATCAAGTTAATTTTTTATTACACAGCTCGGTTTTCGAAAAAATGGAAACAAGAAGTACTTGTCATTAATTTTTTGTAAAGTTTGGTCACCTCTTAAGGAAGTTTCAATGAATAATTTGCACCCAATAATTTTTAAATTATCTTTCCCCCACCCCACGATTCTCATATATTGTGCTCTGAACATGTTCCAAAAAATGAAAAAGTATCGGTCTTGTGTAAAATATATGCTAAAAACGGTATTTCAAAAAATGTTTTCCAAATTAATCATTCACATGGAAAAGCCTCAAAGAATGGCCCTTTTCGACGAAGAAGGTGTGGATTTCGGAACAGTGAGGGTACGTGGGTTAGCGTTCGCAGATGATAAGATTGTTATGGCAGAGTCAATCGAAGACTTGCAAAGATTGTTGGGTAAACTGATTGATGAATTAACTGATGAATTAACATAAATAAAACAAAAATTATGGTCTTTCAAGGAAATCATAATTCATACTTATCATATTTATCCGGCCTTTCTCTGAGTGTATTTAGTTTGTAAGATATGGTTTTTGTTACTAATTCAACTGTTTTGTAGAAAATTCACCATTTTGGTTTGAAAATTCAAAAATCTGGTATTTTTTTGAAAATTTGTTTTTGATTTGTAAACTCCAACTTTTGTTTATTTGAAATTAAAACTTGTTTTATGAAGTATCAACTATTACATGTTTCGTTGAAAATTCATCTTTTCAGGTTAAAAATTCAACTCCTTGGTTGAAAGTTGAACTACTTTCTTAAAAGTTTATTGTTGTTCTTTAAGATTCATAATTTCAGTTGCAAATTCGTATTTTTAAATTAAAAAGTAATTTTTTGAACTGAAAATTCAATTGTATTGTAGAAAATTCGTTTTTTTTTTCATTTAAAAATAATTCTCTTAAATGAAAATTCAACCATTACATTTTTGGTTAAAATTGATCTTTTTAGTATAAAAATGCAATTATTTAGTTGAACAATTCTGAAATGAATCAAATATAAACTGAAAATTATTCAAATAAAATTTGGACTAACATCACATTCATTGTTCAAACTATTTAGTTACAAACTTATGTATTTTGTTAAAAATTCGTCTTTTCTGGAGAAAATTAATCATCTTAGTTGAAAATTCAACTATTTCATTAAAAACGTCTGTATTTGGTTAGGAATTTATCTTCTTAAAATAAGCTATTATTTAATAAATATAAAAATCTTTATACTTGTATTCAGTTTACCCAACATTCTTTGCAATTCTTCGATTGACTCTGCCATGACAATTTCACTATCTGCGAACGCTAACCCACGCACCCTCACTGTCCCAAGATCGACACCTTCTGCAATTACATATTGCGTAATTTGCGATATGGATGTTTGTTAACTTGCATTAAGCATTACCTCACTAACTGAAAAGTGGACAAAAAGTTTCAAATTTCAGAAAAAAACACAACTTTTTAGCACTTATCTAAGATAAGATGATTATAAACAATAATAAATTGTTTGACCAACTATTTTTGCTAACTTGCATTATTTATTACTTCACTACGCAAAAAGTGTTAAAAAGTTAAACATTTCAGAAAAAAAACACAAGTTTCTAGTATTATTCCAATTGAATATTATTAAAAATAATAATAAATTCTTCAAAAAATTGATTTTATTAACTGAAATGAATTATTTACATCACTCTAATCCGCGTAAATCGAAGAATTCAAGTAATTCGACTAAATCGAAGAATTCAAGTAAATCGAAGAATTCAAGCGATTCGAAACATTCAAGTAATTCGAGTAATTCGACGAATTCAAGTAACTCGTAGAATTCGACTAAATCGAAGAATTCAAGTAATTAGATTAAATCGAAGAATTTAAGTAATTTGAAGAACTGAAATAATTCAAAGAATTCAAGTATAGCGTGGAATTCGAGTTAAAAGGAGAATACAAGTAATTCGAGAAATGCTAGTAATTCGAAGAATTCAAATAATTCGAATAATTCCAAGAAATCAAGTAATTTGAAGAATTCGATTGATTATCTGAACACAAGAAATTCTTTAAATTCAAGTATTTCGATTAAATTGAAGAATTCAAGCAATCCGCGTAAATCGAAGAATTCAACTAACTCGACTAAACCGAAGAATTCAAGTAAATCGAAGAATTCAAGCGATTCGAAACATTCAAGTAATTCGTAGAATTCGAGTAATTCGACGAATTCAAGTAACTCGTAGAATTCGACTAAATCGAAGAATTCAAGTAATTAGATTAAATCGAAGAATTCAAGTGATTTGAAGAACTCGAATAATTCAAAGAATTCAAGTAAATCGTGGAATTTGAGTAAAACAAAGAATTCAAATGCTTCGAATAATTCCGAGAAATCAAGTAATTTGAAGAATTCGAGTGATTCTCTAAACACAAGGAATTCTTTAAATTCAAGTAATTCGATTGAATCTAAGAATTCAAGTAATCCGCGTAAATCGAAGAATTCAAGTGATTCGACTAAATCGAAGAATTCAAGCAATTCGAAAAATTCAAGTAATTCAAGTAATTCGAGTAATTTGACGAATTCAAGTAACTGGAAAAAATCGACTAAATCGAAGAATTCAAGTAATTAGATTAACTCGAAGAATTCAAGTAATCCGCGTAAATCGAAGAATTCAAGTGATTCGACTAAATCGCAGAATTCAAGCAATTCGAAAAATTCAAGTAATTCGAGGAATTCGAGCAATTTGACGAATTCAAGTAACTCGAAAAAATCGACTAAATCGAAGAATTCAAGTAATTAGATTAACTCGAGGAATTCAAGTAATCCGCGTAAATCGAAGAATTCAAGTCATTCGACTAAATAAAAGAATTCGAGTGAATCGAAGAATTCAAGCAATTCGAAAAATTTAAGTAATTCAAGTAATTCGAGGAATTCGAGTCATTCGAGGAATTCGAGTAATTCGACGAATTCACATAACTCGAAAAATTTGACTAAATCGAAGAATTCAAGTAATTAGATAAACTCGAAGAATTCAAGTAATTCGAAGAACTCAAATAATTCAAAGAATTTAAGTGAATCGTGGAATTCGAGTAAATCGAAGAATTCAAGTATTTCGAAAAATGCTAGTAATTCGAAGAATTCAAATAATTCGAATGATTCCAAGAAATCAAGTAATTTGAAGAATTCGCGTGATTCTCTTAACACAAGGAATTCTTTAAATTCAAGTAATTCGATTGAATCTAAGAATTCAAGTAATCCGCGTAAATCGCAGAATTCAAGTGATTCGTTTAAAGCGAAGAATTCGAGTGAATCGAAGAATTCAAGCAATTCGAAAAATTCAAGTAATTCAAGTAATTCGAGGAATTCGAGCAATTCGAGCAATTTGACGAATTCAAGTAACTCGAAAAAATCGACTAAATCGAAGAATTCAAGTAATTAGATTAACTCGAGGAATTCAAGTAATCCGCGTAAATCGAAGAATTCAAGTGATTCGACTAAATCGAAGAATTCGAGTGAATCGAAGAATTCAAGCAATTCGAAAAATTTAAGTAATTCAAGTAATTCGAGGAATTCGAAGAATTCAAGTAACTCGAAAAAATCGCCTAAATCGAAGAATTCAAGTAATTAGATTAACTCGAAGAATTAAAGTAATTCGAAGAACTCAAATAATTCAAAGAATTCAAGAGAATCGTGGAATTCGAGTAAAACGAAGAATTCAAGTAATTCGAAGAATTCAAATGATTCGAATAATTCCAAGAAATCAAGTAATTTGAAGAATTCGAGTAATTCTCTGAACACAAGGAATTTCCTAAATTCAAGTAATTTGAAGAATTCAGAAAAGTCCAAGAATTCAAAATATTCAAGTAAATCGTTGAATTCAAGTAATTCGAGTAAACAGAAGAATTCAAGAAATTCCGGGAATTCAAGTAATTCGATAAATTCTAGTAATTCGAAGAATTTAAGTAATTCCAAGAATTCAAGTAATTCGACTAAATTGACGAATTCAAGTAATTCGGAGACTTCGAATAATGCTCTGGATTAAAATTGTTTGAATAATTGATGTAATTCTATAAATTCAAGTTATTCGAAGGATTCAAGTAATTCGGAGAATTGGAGTCATTTCCTGAATTAAAGAAAGTCTGTGAATTCATGGAAGTCTCTGAATTCGAGAAATTTTCTAAATTCAAGGAATTCGAGGAATTCTCTGAATTCAAGGAATTCTCTCAATGCAAGGAATTCTCTCAATGCAAGGAATTCTCTGAATTCAAGGAATCCTCTGAATTCAAGGAATCCTCTGAATTCAAGGAATTGTCTAAATTTGAGGAATCATCTGAATTCAAGGAATTCTCCGAATTGAAGGAATTCTCCGAATTCAAGAAATTTTCTGAATTCAAGAAATTCTCTAAATTTAAGTAATTTGAAGAATTCGAGTAAATCGCGGGATTCAAGTAATTCGAGTAAATCGAACAATTCAATTTATTTGAGTAAATCAAATATTTCAAGAGAGCCTAAAAGGAATTTAAATTGAGTGCAGTTCCACCGACCGAGCTTAGGCGGCGTGGCGTCGCTTATACGTGAGTAGCGCGGCCTATCCAGTGGCTTACAGGTGGAGGGGATACAGAGATTAAGAAAAGACCGCCGATGCTACCTCGCTCACTCCTATGTATCCCCTCCACCTCCAAGCCGCTGGATAGGCTGCGCCACTCACTTATAAGCGACGCCACGCCGGCTAAGCTCGTTCGGTGGAACTGCAATCAATGTCTCAAAAAGAATCTTTGCGCAGGAAACATTACCCTTTCGCAAAAAAACTACACCTACTATTGCATCCAAATAAATCTGTTTGTCCAAAAAAGATATTCGAGTGGTTCAAATCAAAAATAGCAAGAGGACGATGCTTTTGTTTCAAGACAACTTTTTCTACTTAATAGACACCTCATCCTCAAAGTCGATATTTGAACAATTGCAGCTAATCAATAACTAGGAGCAATTTTTATTCGAGGCAAAGTCGATTTCCACTCACCACAAAAGCACTAACGATACTGAAATTTCATAAATCACCAATAAAGGGAACAGTCGGAAAACCGATATGATGCCGAGGGTAAACAACCACTTTGTTGAACGAGTATATATAGAGCAGAAGAGTCGTGTCACCAAAATGAAGGGCGTTATTAATGATTTTGTTTACCATGCCTCCAACAAATATTGCTCGATCCATACTTCATATCTCCACAGTTTCAACAAACACTGGATTACTAATTGTAAATGTGTTATTTAATACTCGAAGGTTCTGCTTCTGTTAAAACACGCTTGTATCAAAATTAATTTCTTCAGTAGCTCTCCCTTTTATGCTAATTTCTCTTGGTGGTAAACGGCGATTATTATAAAGTGATTAATTACAAAGAAGTTGTAAACAAGTTTTTGGAAAGTATACTCTCATAAATCATTGTCAATTTTAAGCAAAACGTACAATTCATCACAGTCGCGGTCTTATCTAGTGATGAGAAATAACATTTTTTTTTAAGTAGTTACTTTTTTTGGTAAAGAAGTTATTTTTATAAATAAACAATTAGTTTGTAACTGGTAAGTAGTTCTGTAAGTTGCCATGCATTGATTTAGGACGATTTAAAATTGAGGTAATCAGTTGAATGAAGTGTAAAAATTTTTTTGGTAAAAACTGTCACTTTTAATTTTTAAACTATCAGGTTTAAAGATTTCAAAATATGTCTCGAAGGAATTCGGAAAGTTTTAAAATAATTTTTCAATTTTGAAGGATTTTAAAAACTTCAGAAAAACTTATTTCAAATGATATTTACAACTTTTATAAATTTTGAAAAAATTCGAAAATAACAAAATGTAGGTTTTCGAGGATTTCGAAAAAAAAACCTTTTTACGGATTCCTAGAATAATTTGAAATGATTTTTCATTTTGAAAAATTAATTTCAAGAGAACATTTCAAAAGAGAAACAAAATTGTTGAAATAGAATCCATAAGATTTTAAGGGAATTTGATCAATTATGCAGTATTTAAAAAAAATTAATGAAATTCGAATCATTTCAAACGATATTTTGAAGTTTTGAAAAGATTCGAAAATAATTTAATTATTGAGGAGATTTCAAACAATTTAAAACAAAATGTAGATTTTTGAAGACTTTGCAAAAAATCAGAGAAGCTTTTTAAGAATGTTGGCAGGCTTCAATAAAATAAAAAGATTTTTTTAAGATTCATGAGCAAATTTTTAATGATTTTTTTTTTTAATAATTGATTTTTGAAGAAAATTTAAAAAGATTTCTGACAATGTCGAAAAAAAAATCTAAAAGATTCTAGGCCATTTTTGTACTTTTCAAAGATTTCTTAAAAATGTAAGCAAAATGCGAATCATTTTTCAAGATAATTAGAAGCAAACAAAATTCAGAAATAATTAAAAATTTAGAAACAGCCCAAAATATTTTCAAAAATTGTCCAAAAAGAAACCAGAAAATTTTGAGACATTTTTTTTTAATTTTGGAGAAATTACAAAAAATCAAATTATTTTGAAATATAATTAGAAGTTTTAAAAATATTTGGAAATAATTTTGATCTTTAGAAAATTAAAAAAAATGTTAAGCAAGATGTAGATTTTTGAAGATTTTGAAAAAAGCTTTTTAAGAATTTTGGAAGGATTCAATGAAATAAACAAATTTTGTTAAGATTCATGACAAAATTTTTAATGATTTTTTTTGATTGGTTGATTTTTCAAGAAAATTTAAAAAGATTTGAAAAGATTTTTAATAATGTCGAAAACAAAATCTGAAAAAAAATTTTTAATTTTGGAGAAATTTTTAAAAATTAAAAAAAAAATCTAATTAATTTGAAATATAATTAGAAATTTCAAAAAGATTTGTAAGTAATTTTGATCTTGAGAAGATTCAAAAAAATCTAAAACAAGATCTAGATTTTTGAATATTTAAAAAAAAGCTGAGAAGCTTTTTGAAGATTTCGAAAAAAAAGAAACTTTTTAAGGATTCTTAGACAAATTTTTAATGATTTTTAATTTTGAAAAATTAATTTTAAGAGAATATTTGAAAGGATTTCCAAAATTTTTGAAAAGAAATCTGGAAGATTTCAAGGTAATTCAATTAATTTTGTAGTGTTTAAAAAAAATTAATGAAATTCGAATCATTTCAAACAATATTTTAAAGGTTTTGAAAAGATTCGAAAATAATTTAATTGTTGAGGAGATTTCAAGCAATTTACAACAAAATGTAGATTTTTGAAGATTTTGCAAAAAACCTGAGAAACTTTTTAAAAATTATGGAACCATTCAATCAAATAAACGGATTTAGTTAAGATTCATAAGAAAATTTTTTATGATTTTTAATTTCGATTGGTTGAATTTTGAAGAAAATTTAACACGATTTCAAGAGATTTCTAAAAATATCGAAAAAAAATCTGAAAGATTTTAGGCAATTTTTGTACTTCTCAAAGATTTTTCAGAAATTTAAGCAAAATTCGAATCCTTTTTCAAGATATTAAGAAGCAAAAAAAAAATTTCAGGAAATAATTGAAAATTTGGAAACAGCCCAAAAGATTTCCAAAAATTGTCCAAAAAGAAACTTGAAAATTTTGTCAACTTTGGAGAAATTTTTAAAAATTACAAAATAAATCGAATTATTTTGAAATATAATTAGAAATTTTAAAAAGATTTGGGAATAATTTTGATATCGAGAAGATTCAAAAAAATTTAAAACAAGATGAATTGACAAATATTTGAATATTTGAGAAAAAACTGAGAAGCTTTTTGAAGCTTTTGAAAAAAAAGAAACTTCATTAAGATTCATGACAAAATTTTTCATGATTTTTTTTGATTGGTTGATTTTTCAAGAAAATTTAAAAAGATTTGAAAAGATTTTTAATAATGTCGAAAACAAAATCTGAAAAAAAAATTTTAATTTTGGAGAAATTTTTAAAAATTAAAAAAAATCTAATTAATTTGAAATATAATTAGAAATTTCAAAAAGATTTGTAAGTAATTTTGATCTTGAGAAGATTCAAAAAAATCTAAAACAAGATCTAGATTTTTGAATATTTAAAAAAAAAGCTGAGAAGCTTTTTGAAGATTTCGAAAAAAGGGAAACTTT
>CAKNYM010052691.1:412954-452396 GCA_932195095.1 Andricus curvator | reverse complement strand
AAAAAGATTTCCAAAAATTTTGAAAAGGAATCTGAAAGATTTTAAGGCAATTTTATTAATTTTGCAGTATTTAAAAAAAAATTAGATAATATTTGAATCATTTTAAACAATATTTTGAAGTTTTGGAAGTTTTTAAAAGATTCAAAAATAATTTAATTCTTGAGGAGATTTCAAACAACTTGAAATGAAATGTAGATTTTTGAAGCTTTTGAAAAAAAGCTGAGAAGCTTTTTAAGAATTTCGGAAGGATCCAAGGAAATAAATAGATTTTGTTAAGATTAATGAAAAAATTTTTAATGATTTTTTATTTTGATTGGTTCATTTTTGAAGAAAATTTAAAGTAATTTCCAAGAGTGTCGAAAAAAATCTGAAACATTTTAGGTAATTTTTGTACTTTTCAAAGATTTTAAAAAAATTTCGGCAAAATTTGAATCATTTTTAAAAATATTTAGAAGATTGAAAAAAATTTCAGATATGATTGAAAATTTGGAAAGAGTCCGAAAGATTTAAAAAAATTGTCCAAAAAGAAACAGGAAAATGTTGAGACAATTTTTATAATTTTGGAGGAATTTTCAAAAATTTTTTTAAAAATTCGAATTATTTTGAAAGATGATCAGAAGTTTTAAAAATATTTTGAAATAATTTTGATCTTGAGAAGATTTAAAAAAATCTAAAACAAGATATAGATTTTTCAACATTTAATAAAAAAGCTGAGAAGCTTTTTGAAGATTTCGAAAAAAGGGAAACTTTTTAAGGATTCCCAGAAAAATTTTAAATAATTTTTCATCTTGAAAAATTAATTTTAAGAGAATATTTAAAAAGATTTCCAAAAATTTTGAAAAGGAATCTGAAAGATTTTAAGGTAATTTTATTAATTTTGCAGTATTTAAAAAAAATTAGATAATATTTGAATCATTTTAAACAATATTTTGAAGTTTTGGAAGTTTTGAAAAGATTCAAAAATAATTTAATTCTTGAGGAGATTTCAAACAACTTGAAATAAAATGAAGATTTTTGAAGCTTTTGAAAAAAAGCTGAGAAGCTTTTTAAGAATTTCGGAAGGATTCAAGGAAATAAATAGATTTTGTTAAGATTAATGAAAAAATTTTTAATGATTTTTTATTTTGATTGGTTCATTTTTGAAGAAAATTTAAAGTGATTTCCAAGAGTGTCGAAAAAAATCTGAAACATTTTAGGTAATTTTTGTACTTTTCAAAGATTTAAAAAAAATTTCGGCAAAATTTGAATCATTTTTAAAAATATTTAGAAGATTGAAAAAAATTTCGGAAATGATTGAAAATTTGGAAAGAGTCCGAAAGATTTACAAAAATTGTCCAAAAAGAAACTGGAAAATGTTGAGACAATTTTTATAATTTTGGAGGAATTTTCAAAAAAAATTTTAAAAATTCGAATTATTTTGAAAGATGATTAGAAGTTTTAAAAAGATTTTTAAATAATTTTGATCTTGAGAAGATTTAAAAAAATCTAAAACAAGATGTAGATTTTTGAATATTACAAAAAAAACTGAGAAGCTTTTTGAAGATTTCGAAAGAAAAGAAACTTTTTAAGGATTCTTAGAAAAATTTGAAATGCTTTTTCATGTTGAAAAATTAATTTCAAGAGAATATTTGAGAAGATTGCCAAAATTGTTGACAAGAAATCTGGAAGATTTTAAGATAATTTGATTAATTTTGCAGTATTTGAAAGAAATTTAGATGAAATTTGAATCATTTTAAACGATATTTTGAAGTTTTGGAAGTTTTGAAAAGATTCAAAAATAATTTAATTCTTGAGGAGATTTCAAAAAATTTAACCCAAAATTCAGATTTTTGAAAATTTTGAAAAAAAGCGGAGAAGCTTTTTAAGAATTTTGGAAGGATTCAAGGAAATAAATAGATTTTGTTAAGATTCATGAGAACATTTTTAATGATTTTTTATTTTGATTGGTTGATTTTTGAAAAAAAATTTAAAATGATTTCCAACAGTGAAAAAAAAATTCGAATCATTTTTCAAGATATTTAGAAGCAAAAAAATACTTTCAGAAATAACTGAAAATTTGGAAAGAGAAATAATTTTAATCATGAGAAGATTTAAACAAATTTTAAACAAGATTTAGATTTTCGAATATTTAAAAAAAAGCTGAGAAGCTTTTTGAAGATTTCGAAAAAGAAGAAACTTTTTAAGGATTCTGATAAAATTTTTTTATAATTTTTTATTTTGAAAAATTAATTTTAAGAGAATATTCAAAAAGATTTCCAAAATTGTGAAAAAGGAACCTGGAAGATTTTAAGAAAATTTGATCAATTTTGCAGTATTTAAAAAAACTTAGATAGTATTTGAATCATTTTAAACAATATTTTGAAGTTTTGAAAAGATTCGAAAATAATTTAATTTTTGAGGAGATTTCAAACAATTTGAAACAAAATGTAGATTTTTGAAGATTTTCAGAAAAGTTGAGAAGGTTTTTTGAGAATTTTCGAAGGAGTCAATGAAAGAAACAGATTTTGTTAAGATTCAGGAGAAAATTTTAAATGATGTTTTACTCTGATTGATTGATTTCTAAAGAAAATTTCAAAAGATTTCGAAAAAAAAATCGGGAAGATTTTAGGCAATTTTTGTACTTTCTAAAGATTTTTTAAAAAATTAATAAAAATTCGATTCATTTTTCAAGATATTTAGAAGCAAAAAAAAATCCAGGAATAACTGGAAATTTGGAAAGGGTCCGAAAGATTTCCAAAAATTGTAAAAAAAAAATTGAAAATTTCGAGACAATTTTTTTTAATTTAGAAAATTTTTAAAAATTTTAGAAAAAATTGAATTATTTCGAAAGGTAACTAGAAGTTTTGAAAGGATTCGGACATAATTTTAATCTTAAGAAGATTTAAAAAATATTTAAAGCAGATTTGAATGTTTGAATATTTAAAACAAAGTTGAGAAGCTTTTTGAGAATTTTGGAAGGATTCAAGAAAATAATTAAAATTTTTGAGGATTCCTGAAAAAATTTCAAATTTTGAAAGATTTTTCAGAATTGTAGAAAAAATTCCAGTCAGTTTAAAATATATTCAGTTATTCAAAATACTTAAAAACATGAAACATCTGTAATAAATTTATAAAATATTATTTATTTATTTTAAACTTCTAAATTTCATAAATATCTTTTCAACTCAACTGACTTTTCCTTAAAATTTTGTAAAATCTTCTAAAACAAAACAATTTTATTTAAAAATTTTCAGATTGATTCTCATGGGGTGTAAAATACGCTAAATCTATATTTAAACTCGAATTTAAGTTGACAAAAACTTTTAGCAAATAAAGTCTCGACTCGGGAGGAGTCCAGATGTCAAGCCATTTCGATCGCGGATAGAACCCGGATGGGTGACCATCCGCGACGTACGACCAGGTTGTGTACTCGCCGCGTTTTAAATAATGTCGTACGGAAATGGGATCAAAATCGTCTGTCGAAAAATCGGCTGAACTCGGGAGGTGGTATTCTGCAGTTTTCCTCTCCCCTGGCCAAACTTCGAGACAAATACGAGTACTTCTAAAGTCGGACACAGGCTCGTATTATCACTGGTTTCGAATCAATTTGTCCAATAGGACAATAATAATAATACTGATAAAAATTAATTTATCCAGTATCTATTCCTTTGATGCTGATTTCTCTTTTTGATAAACTGCGTTTATTATAAAGTGATTAATAACAAAGAAATTACATGAAACACGTTTTTGGAAAGTATACTCTCATAAATCATTGTCAAGTTGACTAAAAACGTACAATTTATCACAGTCGGTCTTATCATTCGTGACGAGATCCTTATAGCCACAGAAGGAAGTCGAATGACTTATTACTTTACTCATGCGAATATTGTTGAAAATTAATGGAAATATTCCGACTCGAAATATATATCTCTATATATAAATGTCTTTCAGTTTCATTAAGCACACTGTAAGCCCAACAGCTGGGGAAGAAAAAGTTGCTAAAAACTTTGGCTGTACGTACAATCGACCGCTAATTAAACTTCTCAAACTTTCATTCTGGATATATTTCAAAACTAACTTTCTCGAGAAGTCGTTCCCTTTGCCGAGTGCAGTGCTTGCCTGCATACGGAAAGAGTACATTGCTTCAATTTTTTCATTTTTCCATTTTTTAGTTTTCAACACCATTCATCGTTAAGGAGCGTAGACATATTTTCAACCAAATAGACTGTGCTCTCGGTTTCAGTGCAAATAGCCTTTCCACAGGTCTGGGGGATCCAAACGGAAAAATTCAGGGCCGTCTGAATTGTTTCCAATTTGAATGCATAATATTGCGCAATATACTCGACTGAGTACTTGCGCACTGCGGCCCTTCCGAGGCGAGAGTCGCAACCGTCTCTCGCCCTGCGCGCTGAGAAACTGCGTGGGCCAGCAGTTCTAGGACGAATAAGAATTTTCAACAAGAAACTTAATTTTCAATTACGAAAGATGAATTTCCAACGAAATAGTTGAATTTTCAAAAAAAGTGATGAATATTCCACACGCAACATTAATTTTCTACCAAAATAGACGAATTGTCAAAAAAATACTTATTTTTCAGAGAAAAATACTCTTTTCTAAGCAAAAAGAATGAATTTTCACCAAAGTAGTTCAATTTTCAACAAAAATATAAATTTTCAACAAAAAATGCATTGCCGAACAAATAGTTTAATTGCCCACCAAATTTTTGAACTTTCAAGCTAAAAAGACCAATTTTCTGCAAAATAGTTGTAGTTTCACCCCAAGTTAAAATTTTTTAAAATTTCCAAAATTACAAAAAATTGTCTCAAAATTTTCAAGTTTCTTTTGGACAATTTTTGGAAATCTTTTCGGCTGTTTCCAATTTTTCAATTATTTTTGAATTTCTTTTTGCTTCTAAATATCTTGAAAAATGATTCGAATTTTGCTTAAATTTTTAAAAAATCTTTGAGAAGTACAAAAATTACTTAAAATCTTTCAGATTTTTTTTCGACATTTTTAGAAATCTTTTGAAACCTGTTTAAATTTTCTTTAAAAATCAACCAATCAAAATAAAAAATTATTAACAATTTTTTCAAAATCTTCAAAAATCTACATTTTGGGTTACATTTTTTGAAATTTCCTCAAGAATTAAATTATTTTCGAATCTTTTCGAAACTGTAAAAACTCTAAAATATCGTTTAAAATGATTCAAAGTTCACCTACATTTTTTTCAAATAGTGCAAAATTAATTAAATTACTTTAAAATGTTCAAGATTTCTTTTTGAAAATGCTGAAAATCTTTTTAAATATTCGCTAAAATTAATTTTTCAACATGAAAAATTATTTGAAATTTTTCTAGGAATCCTTAAGAAGTTTCTTTTTTTTCGAAATCTTCGAAAAGCTTATTAGCTTTTTTTTTTAAATATTCAAAAATCTACATCTTGTTTTACATTTTTTTAAATCTTCTCAAGATGAAAATTATTCCCACATCTTTTTGAAACTTCTAATCATCTTTCAAAATAATTCGATTTTTTTCTAAAATTTTAAAAAATTCCTCCAATATCAAAAAAATTGTCTCAAAATTTTGCAGTTTCTTTTTGGACAATTTTTGGAAATCTTTTAGGCTGTTTCCAATTTTTCAATTATTTCTGAATTTCTTTTTGCTTCTAAATATCTTGAAAAATGACTCGAATTTTGTTTGAATTTTTAAAAAATCTTTGAAAAGTACAAAAATTACCTAAAATCTTTCAGATATTTTTCGACATTTTTAGAAATCTTTTGAAACCTGTTTAAATTTTCTTTAAAAATCAACCAATAAAAATAAAAAATTATTAACAATTTTTTCAAAATCTTCAAAAATCTACGTTTTGGGTTAAATTTTTTGAAATCTCCACAAGAATTAAATTATTTTCGAACCTTTTCAAAACTGTAAAAACTTTAAAATATGGTTTAAAATGTTTCAAAGTTCATCTACATTTTTTTCAAATACTGCAAAATTAATTAAATTGCTTTAAAATCTTCAAGATTTCTTTTCGAAAATGCTGGAAATCTTTTTAAATATTCTCTTGAAATTAGTTTTTCAACATGAAAAATTATTGGAAATTTTTCTAAGAATCTTTAAGAAGTTTCTTTTTTTTCGAAATCTTCGAAAAGCTTCTTAGATTTTTTTTTAATATTCAAAAATCTACATCTTGTTTAAAATTTTTTTTAATCTTGTCAAGATCAAAATTATTTCCAAATATTTTTGAAACTTCTAATCATCTTCCAAAATAATTCGATTTTTTCTAAAATTTTCAAAAATTTCTCCAAAATTAAAAAAAAATTCTCAAAATTTTCTAAATATCTTGAAAAATAATTCGAATTTTGCTTAAATTTTTAAAAAATCTTTGAATAGTACAAAAATTGCCTACAATCTTTCAGATTTTTTTCGACATTTTTAGAAATCTTTTTTAATTTTTTTTCAGAATTCATCTAATTGAAATAAAAAATCATTAAAAATTTTTCTCATGAATTTTAACAAAACTTAACAAAAAAATTTATGAAATTACCTGAAAATCTTCTAGATTCCGTTTCGACAATTTTGTAACTCTTTTTAAATATTCTTTTTAAATTAATTTTTCAGAATGAAAAATCATTTCAAATGTTTCCAGGAATCCTTAAAAAGGTTCTTTATTTGGAAATCTTCAAAAATCTATATTTTGTTTAAGAAAATTTGAACTCTTCTCAACATTAAAATTATTTTGGAATTTATTGAAAATTTATAAAAGTTATAAATATCATTTGAAATAAGTTTTTCCAAACTTTTCCAAAATCCATCAAAACTGAAAATTTTTTTAAGCTTCATTCAACTGATCAGCTAAACTTTACATCGTCCTCAATCAATGCGTGGGAACTTACAGAATGCAAATAATTTCTTTATTTCTCTATTTGACAATTATTAAAAAATTTAATTTTATTTTATTTTTATTTTTAATTTAATTTTAATTTTTTTTTTATGGCAACGGCCATACCACGCTGGAAACACCAGTTCCCGTTAGATCACTGAAGTTAAGCAGTGTTGGGCGCGGTTAGTACTTGGATGGGTGACCGTCTGATACTACTGCGTTGCTGTTGGCGGTGGTGGGTGTGGTGAGCCCACACTTGTAGTTATTTACTACAAGAAACTATCCACCTAGAAACACTACCCGAATCGGGTAGTGTCACGCTTACCCCTTGAGGCTCGCCGAAAGGGAAATGGCTTAATGGTATATAATTTAAAAAATCGTAAAATAGTGTTTTCAGTAAGAATATTCAAATTTAGTAGAAAAATCAAATATTCCTCAACATATGTAATATTTATATGAAGAATTTATCATAGTTATTAATTAGTAAATCTTAGCATGCAGTGTAATTATTTATTCTTAACAAACTTAGCCTCAAACTATTTTCATTTGAAACCTGATTTTTGTATACGTGAAATTGCCAGGATTTTGAATTTGTTCATCTCGATTGTTTATTTATAAATACCTAAAATTTCCAAGTGGGCATCGCCCACTTTCGGGGGGTTAGAAAAAAATCGTTCTCTAACGATTCAATTTTTCTTATTTTATTCCTCATTAGTACAAAAGACCTCCTGATGGCAGATTTCGGTGACAGTGTCTGGCGATCCCTTAGCTACATGAGGGGAAGTTGATAGAGGGAGGTAGACGGCGACCAGATGGGCATCGCCCACTTTCGGGGGGTCAGAAAAAAACTAAGATCTTTAACGAGGGGGGTGAGGGGCAAAGGGGGTAAAAAAACTAAAAACTGATAAATTAGTTAGTGGAGGGACGCTAAGTTGTGACATTTGAATAAAAAAAATTTCAGTTTAAAAAAAAGTTGATATTGTTGTGAGTAAGATATCCTTGGAATCGCCAGAAAAGTAGAATTCGAATAAAATATTTCTAAATTACTAATAACAAAATTGAGGAAATTTTATTTCTTATCTTATTCAACATTAGTACAAACGACTCTCTGATGGCAAGGGTCTGTGACAGCGTCTGGCGATCCCTTAGATACATTCAGGGAAGTTGGTAGAGGGAGGTAGAGCAAGCAGGTATCCGGCGAACAAGTGGGCATCGCCCACTTTCGGGGGGTTAGAAAAAACTACGATATTTAACGAGAGGGGGCGTGGCGGAGGAAGGGGGTAAAAGTATGCAGAAATTCATAACTTAGTTTGTGGATGGACGCTCAATTGTGACGTGTGAATACAAATTTGTTCAGTGTGAACAAAGTTTATATTATTGCGAGTAACACATACCTGGAATCGCCAAAAACGTAAATTTCGAATAGCATATTTCTAAATGACAAATATCAAAATTGAGAAAATTGTATGTCTCTCATTTTATTCCTCATTAGTACAATAAAGCTCCCGATGGCAAGGATCGGTGACAACGTCTGGCGGATCCTTAGCTACATGAGAGGAAGTTGATAGAGGGAGGTCGCCGGATACCTTCTTGCTCTAAGCAAGTAGGTATCCGGCGACCAAATGGGCATCGCCCACTTCCGGGGGGTTAGAAAAAACTACGGTATTTATCCAGAGATGGCTTGGCGGAGGAAGGGGGCAAAAATAGCCAAAAAATGATAACTTAGTTTGTGGATGGACGCTCAATTGTGACGTGTGAATGAAAATTTTTTCATTGTAAAAAAAAGTTATATTGTTGTAAGAAACACATACCTGGAATCGCCAAAAATGTAAATTACGAATGGAATATTTCTAAATGACAAATATCAAAATTGAGAAAATGGTATGTCTCTTATTTTAATCCTGATTGGTACGAAGGACCTCCCGATGGCAAGGGTCCGTGACAGCGTCTGGTGATCCCTTAGATACATAAGAGGAAGTTGATAGAGAGAGGTCGCCAGATACCTGCTTGCTCTAAGCAAGTGGGTATCCGGCGACCAAACGGGCATCGCCCACTTTCGGGGGTTTAGAAAAAACTACGGTATTCACCGAGAGATGGCGTGGCAGAGAAAGGGGTTAAAAATAGCCAAAAAATTAGAAACTTAGTTTGTGGATCGCCTCTAAATTGCAAGGTGTGACTGACATGTATGAGTGTATTACATAAGAGGATGTTGATAGAGAGGTCGCCAGCTACCTGCTTGCTCTAAGCAAGGGGGTATCCGGCGACCAAATGGGCATCGCCCACTTTCAGGGAGTTAGAAAAAACTACATTATTCACCGAGAGATGGCGTGGCGGAGAAAGGGAGTAAAAATAGCCAAAACTTAAAAACTTAGTTTGTGGATCGCCTCTCAATTGCAGGGTGTGACTAACATGTATGAGTGTATTATGACTGATAAAGTTATCTAATAAACGTAAACTCGAGAGAAGCGTCGACGTGCGCTGAAGTATTCATCAAAAGATAACTGTGCAGTGTGCAATCTGTTTGCGGTCCTCGGTCAAGAAAGTGTTATGTTGGTTTAGGAAAGGAGAAGTTGGGTGTATGTATGTGCAAACCACCCGGTTTCCCGGTTTAATATCACCAGCAGCCACCTCGACAACTTACTCTCGCTGCGCTGACTGCAGACTATACTCTATAGAACACTTCATAGAGTGATTCAGGGGTCGGCGCGGCGGTTTCTCCATAAATTACGCCACATGTCTTTAGGGGCTTTCCACCCCTCGCAACGCCTCGTTCAGCTTCTCAGATCAAGAATCGCATTCTCGTTCTCCATATCTCTGAACGCGTCACGAATAATTTATTACGATATACAATCGTTTTTCAACCTTATTGCTTTTCAGTTGGGTTTTGGATACGACCCTTATTTTTAAATCCAGATATCATGATGAGAAAAAAATGCTGATGGAATCAAGTTTGAGTACGAAATTCTCGGAAATTAAAAAAAATTCATTTGTCAAATTTAGGCATCGTACTCTCAAGTGTCTTTATGTTAATTAAAAAAAAAGAAAAATAGAGAAAAGAAAAGAAGGCAACTCCAAATCCCCTTCCTTCGTTTTTTATCCTGTTATAGAAGGAAGAGAATGTGAAGGTTGCCTTCTTTTTCATTTCTTTTCATTTTATTTTATTATTTTTAATTTGAATGCTCTCTTTGAATGCCTGAAAATATCTTCCTGAAATCCTCTAATATTCAGAATTTTGAGAATTTTTTTAATATTCTGAATTCCCTACATTCCTTCAATAATCAGAATTTCCCAAATTACATAACTACTCTATATTCGTTGAGTATTCCGAATTTCTTGAAATGCTTGAATTATATAAATTCCTCGAATATTCTGAATTCCTGTAATCCCTCGAATTCTCTGAATTGCATTAATGTTCTAAAATTGCGCGATTTTTCGGAATACCCTTGAATACCTAAATTCCTAGAATATTCGGAATTACCTGAATTCCTTGAATTCACTGAATACTCTAAATTCATTCGATTCTCTGAAATGACCTATTCTACCTATTCTACCTACCTATCTTGACCTATCTGAAATCCTTGAAATCTGTTAATTCCTTATATTCTCTGAATTCCGTGAATTCTCTAAATTCCTTGAATTTTCTGAATTCTTCGAATTTTCTGAATTCGTCGAACTATCTAGAATCCGTGAATTCCTTAAATTCTCGGAATTCCTAATATTCTCTGAATTCCTTGAATTCTCTTAATTCCGTGAACTCTCTAAATTCCTTGAATTTTCTAACTTACTTGCATTTTCTAAATTCTCTAAATTCCTTGAATTTTCTGAATTCCTTGAACTATCTAGAGTCCGTGAATTCTCTGAATTCTTCAAATTCTCGGAATTCCTTAAATTCTCATGAATCCTAGAATTTTTATAAGTCTTAGAATTCTTATAAATCCTTGAATTCAAATAAATCCTTGAATTCTCATGAATGCTTGAATTCTCATAAATCCTTGAATTCATTGAATTCTCTGCATACCTTGAGTTGACTGAATTCCTGAAATTGCTTGAATTCACCATATCAAGGAATCCAGAGAATTCAAGGTGTTCAGAGAATTCAAGAGATTCAGAGAATACAAGGAATTAAGAGAATTCAAGGGATTTAGAGAATTCAGAGAATTAAAGTTATTCAGAGAATTTATGAAATTCACGAAATTCAGAGAATTCAAGGAATTCAGAGAGTTCAAGAATTCTCTGAATTCCCTGAATTCTCTTATTCCTTGAATTTTCTGAATTCTTTGAAATCCTTGAACTATCTAGAATACGTGAATTCTCTGAATTCCTTGAATTTTCGGAATTCCTTGAATTCTCGGAATTCCTAATATACTCTGAATTCCTTTAATTCTCTATATTCCTTGAATTTTCTAAATTTCTTGAATTTTCTAAATTCCTCGAATTTTCTAAGTTCCTTGAATTTTCTAAATTCCTTGAATTCTCTAAATTCCTTGAATTTTCTAAATTTCTTACATTTTCTAAATGCCTTGAATTTTCTGAATTCTTTGAACTATCTAGAATCCGTGAATTATCTGAATTCCTTGAATTCTCGGAATTCCTTAAATTCTCATGAATCCTTAAATTCTCATAAATCATAGAATCCTTATAAATCCTTGAATTCTCATAAATCCTTGAATTCTCATAAATCCTTGAATTCACAGAATTCTCTGAATTCTTTGAATTCTCTGCATCCCTTGAATTGACTGAATTCCTGAAATTGCTTGAGTGTACCTTATCAAGGAATTCAGAAAATTCAGAGAATTAAACAGATTCAGAGAATTCAAGGAATTCAGAGAATTCAAGGGATTTAGAGAATTCAAAGAATTCAAAGAATTCAGAGAATTAAAGGAATTCATGGAATTCAGAGAATTCAAGAAATTCAGAGAATTCAAGGAATTCAGAGAGTTAATGGCATTCAGAGAATTCAAGGAATTTTAGGAAGTCAAAATATTAAGGGAATTTAGAAAATTCAAGGAATTAAGACAATTCAAGGAATTTGGAGAATCTAAGGAATTCAGAATTGAAGTATGTTAGATTCTTGAATTCCTAGAATTTTCGAAATTCCTTGAATTCTCTACATTCCTTGAATTCTCCGAATTCCTCTAATTCTCCGAAATCCTTAAATTATCAAATTCCTGAAATACTTGAGATAACCTGAATGCCTTGAATTTACGGAATTTTCTGATATGCATTGAATTCCTTGGAATCCTTGAACTATCTAAAATCTTTGAATTCTCTGAATTCCTTGAATTCTCTTGATCCCTTCAATTCCCTGAATTCCTTGAACTATCTAAAATTCGTGAATTCCCTGAATACCTTGAATTATCTAAAATTCTTGAATTCTCTGAATTCCTTAAATTCACTAAATTCCTTGAATTATGTGAATCGCTTGAATTATCGGAATTCCTCAAATTCTCTAAATTTCTTGAATTCACGGAATTTCTTGAATTCTCTAAATTTCTTGAATTTTCTTGAATTCTCTGAATTCTTTAAATTTTCTAAATTCATTGAATTATCTTAATCTCTTCAATTTTCTAAATTCCATAAATTCTCTGAATTTCTTGCATTCGCGGAATTCTCTGAATTTCTTGAATTCTCTACATTCCTTGAATTTTATAAATTCTGTTAATCTCTGAATCTCTTGAACTATATAAAATCCTTCTATTCTCGGAATCTTGAATTCTCTAAATTTCTTGAATTCTCTAAATTCCTTAAATTCTCTGAATTTCTTACATTCACGGACTTCTATGAATTTCTTGAATTCTCGTATTCCTTGAATTTTCTAAATTCTTTCAATCTCTAAATTTCTTGAACGATATAAAATCCTTCTATTCTCGGAATCTTGAATTCTCTAAATTTCTTGAATTCCCTAAATTCCTTGAATTCTCTGAATTCCTTAAATTCTCTGAATTTCTTGATTTCACTGAATTCTCTAAATTTCTTGAATTTTCTGAATTCCTTAAATTCTCTGAATTTCTTGATTTCACTGAATTCTTTGAATTCTCTGAATTTCTTGAATTCCTTAAATTCCTTAAATTCTCTGAATTCTTCGAATTCTCTGCGTCACTTGAATCGACTGAATTCCTGACTTCTTTGATTTTCCAGAAATCCTGGAATATTCTGATTTCCTTGAATTCCTAGAATATTCTAAATTCCCTAAATGCAATCGAATATCTGAAAGCCTCTGAGCATTCTGAAAAACATGAATTCAGTGAATATTCTTAATTTTTTCAATATTCTGAATTTTGTGAAATCCCTGAATTTTCGGAATTTATTTAATTCTTCTTCATTTTTCGCATTATTTTAAAGTTCTTGGAATTCAGGTAATTCCCCAAATATACTTTAAAGTAATGCAATCAATTTAATACAAAATTTCGAAGAATTCAAGAAATGCAGATAATTCATAGGATTCAGAGGAGTTCACATATATCAGGGAATTCGGAAGAATTCGGAAGAATTAAAAAGGGTTCAAGGAAGTTGAAAAATTCCAAAGAATTATAAAGAGTCCGAAAGCAATTCAAGCAATACAATAGGATGAAAAAGAATACATAGAATTTCAAGGAATCAAAAGAATTGAAAGGAATTCAATTGTATTTCAAATAATTTAAAATAATGTACTAAACCAGAAGGCATTAATTATTAAACCTGTCTGCCCTTTGCTGCTTATAATTTGTAACAAAAATAAGGGACCAAATAATTTTTTTCTGAAAAAATATTTCCTTTCGCTCTGCTGGGAATCGAACCACAGAACTACTGATTCCCAGTTAGGTGCTTTCCTATTAAGCTACTAGAGAGATCGAGAAAGGAAACATTTTTCAGAAATACACGCATTATTTTTCTAGATGGTACAAATCAAATTTTTCAAGGAGATTTTTCAATTAGAGAATAACATAAAATATTTAACGTCTTTTCAGACTAGATGGAGCTATGAAAGAAAAATTATTTTAAATAATTTTTTTCTGAAAAAAGATCTTCTGCTTTCGCTCCTCTGCTAAAGGAACCTCAGAACTACTGATTTCCAGTCATGCGCTTTCCCATTAAGCTACTGGAGAGATCAAGAGAAGAAATTTTTTTCAGAAATACACACATTATTTGGTAGATGGTACAAATCAAATTTTTCAAGGAATCTGTATTATCATTAGAGAATAACAGAAATTATTCAACGTATTTTCAGACTAGATAAAGCTATGAAAGATAAATTATTTCGAATAATTTTTTTCTGGAAAAGGTGTTCTCCTTTCACTCCGCTGGGGATCGAACCACAGGCCTACTCATTTCCGGTCAGGTGCTTTCCCAATAAGCTAATAGAGAGATCGAGAAAGGAAACATTTTTCAGAAATACACACATTGTTTTGCTAGATGGAACCAATAAAATTTTTTAAGGAATCTGTATTATCATTAGAGAATAACAGAAAATATTTAACGTCTTTTCAGAATAGATAAAGCTATGAGAGAAAAATTATGTCAAATAATTTTTTTCTGAAAAAAGATCTTCTTCTCTCACTTCGATGGGAAACGAACCACAGAACTACTGATATCCGGTCAGGTTCTTTCCCATTAAGCTACTAGAGAGATCAAGAGAAGAAACTTTTTTCAATAATACACACATTATTTTGCTAGATGGTACAAATCAATTTTTTGCAAGGAATCTGCATTATCATCAGAGAATAACAGAAAAATTTAACTTCTTTTCAGACTACATAAAGCTATGAGAGAAAAAGTATGTCAAATAATTTTTTTTGAAAAAACATCTTCTCCTTTCGCTCCGCTGGGAAGATCTCTTTTCAGAAAAAAATTATTTGAAATCATTTTTCTTTCATAGCACCATCTAGTCTGAAAAGACGTTAAATATTTTCTGTCATTCTCTAATGATAATACAGATTCCTTGAAAAATAATGAGCGAATTCAAAAATGAAATTAGGAATAAAATCAAAATCAAAATAAAATTTGCACTTTTGATAAGAGAGATAATAAAGAATAAACTACTTTTTTGTTGCAGGCTAAAAATAGAGAAGATGATCCGTTATGTGCTGCTGTTAACGTGTTTATGTACAGTGCATGGTGAAGTAGGTGAGTTCAAAATAAATATGCTAAATTTAAATTTATTTTCTATGATTTTCGTTATAATGAAAAATTTATTTATGTGTGTAATACTTTAAATAATGAGCGACATTTCTATGTTTCAGGATACTTCTGGCATCTTAGTGACATGCACTATGATCCAAAGTACTCCCTTCAGGCTAATGATAACAGTGAGTATATTTAATGTTTATTTATTATTTGTTCGTAAATAAAAAGGCAAAGTAAAGTAAAAAATTTCAGAAAAAAAGCAACTTTCCAGCACTTGTTTCAGAGAAGATAGTTATAAACAATAATAAAGTTTTGAAACAACTATTTTTATTAACTTTCATTAATTATTACCTCACTAAGTGAAAAATAGACAAAAAGTTGAAAAATTCAGAAAAAACCGCCAGTATTTGGTATTAACATAAATTAAGATAGTTATCATCAATAATAATTTGTTTAAACAATTCTTTTTGCCCAATTTGAATGATTATTAAGTCACTTTAAGTGAAAAATAGACAAATTGTTAAAAATTTCAAAACAAAAACCGCGACTTTGTACAATTAAGCAAAGAGAATATTATTAACAATGGTGATACATTGTTTAAACAATTATTTTTGTTAACCTCAGTCAATTATTACTTCACTTTAATTGAAAAATAGACAAAAAGTTAAGAAAAAACGCAACTATCTACTATTAATATAGAAGAGGATAGCTATAAACAATAATAATTTATTTAAACAATTCCTTTTGCTCTATTAAATTAACTATCAACTCACTCCAAGTGGAAAGTGGACAAAAAGTTAAAAATTTCAGAAAAAAACTGCAAATTTTAGCTTTATTCAATAATAATGTTAATAACAATAATAAGAAATTGTTTAAACAATCATGTTTGCTAACAATGATTAATCATTATCTTACTCTAATTGAAAATTGGACGAAGAGTAATAAATTGTTTAAATAATTTATGTGAATATCATATTATCCGTATAAAGTAGAATTTTGTGTATTAGAAACAATTTGCACAAAAAAATAATACAAAAAAACGTAATTGGCATCAAAAACTCGCAAAACTCATTTTTTCACTTATGAGGTTTTTTTGGGACCCTATAAAACCGACTTATGGGGGTGATCTTATAAAAACAAAAATCGATTTTATAAAAAAAAATCCTCCTGACCACAACAGTTATTCAGCCCGCATAAAACTTCCAAAATATCTTCCTTGAGAAATTAAAAATTAAAAAAAAATGAGCAAAAAATATAAAGGAATCTGTATTATCATCATAGAATAACAGAAATTGTTAACGTCTTTTCAGACTAGATGGAGACGTAAATCACAAATCATTTTAATTAGTTCTTTTCTGAAAAAAGATCTTCTCCTTTCGCTCCGCCGGGAATCGAACCTCAGAACTTCCGATTGCCGTTCGGCTGCTTTCCCATTAAGCTACTAGAGAGAGCGAGAGAAGAAAATGTTTTCAGAAAATACACGCATCTTTTTGCTAGATGGTAGCAGTTAAATTTTTCAAGGAATCTGTATTATCATCATGGAATAACAGAAATTTTTAACGTCTTTTCAGACTAGATGGAAATATAAATTAAAAATTATTTCGAGAAATATTTTTTCTGAAAAAAGATCTTCTCCGTTCGCTCCGCTGGGAATCGAACCTCAAACAAAAATTAATGAAAATAATTTGTAATTTACATCTCCATCTAGTCTGAAAAGACGTTAAAAATTTATGTTATTCTATGATGATAATACAGATTCCTTGAAAAAATTAACTTGTACCATCTAGCAAAAAAACTGCGTGTATTTTCTAAAACAAGTTTCTTCAATCGATCTCTCCAGTAGCTTAATGGGAAAGCACCCGACCGTCAATCGGAAGTTCTGAGGTTCGATTCCCAGCGGAGCGAAAGGAGAAGATCTTTTTTCAGAAAAAAATTAATTAAAAAAAATATAAAAATATAAGAGGAAAATATTATTATTATTATTATTATTCGTCTCATCGCTCCCTCTTGTGAGAGTTTATGACAAACTTACTAGGAGGTTGAACTACTTGGCTAAAAATTCATTTTTTTGGTTGAAGATTCATCTCTTTGATTGAAAATTTAACTATTTTTCGGAAATTTTTTTTCATTTTTTCAACCGAAAACTGAGTTATTCAAATTCTCATTGAAAATTGATCTTGTTTGGTTTAAAATTCCGCTATTTGGTTAAAAATTCTTGTTTTTTAGTTGAAAATTCCAGTACTTGTTCGAAAATTCATATATTTTGTTGATAATTTATCTTTTTCTGTAAAAAATTAAACTTTTTCACTAAAAAAGTCAAGTTTTTAGTGAAAAATTCAACTCTTCACTTGAATATTGAACTCTTTTCTTGAAAACTTCTTTTTTTTAAGATTCATCGTTTAAGTTGAAAATTTATCTCTTGGCTTGAAGATTTAACTACTTTGTTGAAAATTCGTTTCATTTTTGGTTGAAAATTAATTTTCCTAAATGAAAACTTAACTATTCTATTTTTTGTTAAAAATTCATATTTTTTAGATTAAAATTCAACTATTTGGTTGAAAATTCATCTTTTTCAGTTGAAAATTCAAGTACTTGGTTGCAAGTTTATATTTTTCTGTAGAAAATTAATCTACTTGGTTAAAAAATCAAGTTTTCGGTTAAATTTTTTTTTAATTGCAAACCTACCGATTCCATTTTTGAATAAAAACTTATCTTTTTTAGTTGAGAATTCAACTATTTGGTTGAAAATTCATTGTATTTTTGTTGTTGTTGAAAATTCGTCTTTTGGTAAAAAGGTCAGCTGGACGGAAAAAAATTCAACTATTGTATTCAAAATTTAATTATTCTGTTAAAAATTCAACTTTACGTCTAGAAAATTAAACTGCCTTGAAACAAAAAATTTTTCTGGCTAAATAATCAACTTTTTTTTATTTCAAACTTTTCTGATTATTTATAAAAAAAATAGGAGTCATATCTAAAAACTATAAACATTTCTAGATTCGTCTCCAAAATATTCAGGTGTGGATTTTTTTTGTTTAAACAATTTGTTAAACAAGTACTTCTTTATATTTCTGAAATTGTTATAAACAAACTAAGAGTTGAACCAAAAAATCTGTGGTAAACTTTAATGTCGTGAAAATTCACTTATTTTGTTAATAATTCATCTTTTTGGGTAGAAAATTAATCTTCTTGGTTGAAAAATCAACTTTTTGGTTGAAAAATCAACATTTTGGTTGAAAATTCAACTATTTGGTTGAAAATTAAAATACTTGGTTGAATATATAACTCTTTTTCCGAAATCGTTATTATTTTTTTTTAAGATTCATCATTTTAGTTGAATATTTATCTGATTCGTGGAAAATTTAACTATTTTGCTGAAAAATAGTTTTTTTTTGTTAAGAATTAATTTTATAGACTGAAAATGTAACTAATACATTTTTTGTAGAAATCAATCTTTTTGGTTGAAAGTTTATTCTTTTTGTTAAAAATGCAATTTTTTGCTGAAAAATTAATCTGTATTTTTTTTCTTTGGTTAAAATTCAACTATTTGTCGTAAATTGATTTTTTTGTCAAAAATTAATATTTTTTGTTTAAAATTAAACCATTTTGTTGGAAAATTTAATTATTTGCTTAAACATTAAACTATTAAATTGAAAATTCAACTATTCGGTTGGGAATTCGTTTTCTTTTCCGTAAAAAATTAATTTTTTGTATCCAATAATTTAATTATTCCATTTTTTTTTGTTTTGAAAAAATATCCTTTGTAATTTAAAAATTCAACTATTTGGTAGAAATTTCCTCTTTTCTGGTTAAAATACAATCCTTTAGTTAAAAATTCGTGTTTTTAGTGAAATTTAACTGGCTGAAAATTTGATTTCTTTTGTTGAAAATTACTTTTTGAAAATTAAAATTTAACGATTCCATTTTTGTTTGGAAATTTATCATTTTAAGTTGAAACCATTTGGTTTGAAATTCGTTCCTTCTTTCTAAAAAATTCATTTTTTTATCCAATAACTTCATTATTCCATTTTTGCTTAAAAAATTATACTTTACAAGGTAAAATTGAATTCTTTGGTAGGAAATTGATGTATTTTGTTCAAAATTTGTATTTCTTTCGTAGAAAATTCAACTATGTTGTTAAAAATTCGTGTTTTTAGTGAAATTCAACTGGCTGAAAATTCGTTTTCTTTTCTTCAGAATTATTTTTTTGAATTTAAAATTTAAAGATTCCATTTTGGTTTGAAAATTTATCGTTTTGAGTTCAAAATTCAACAATTGAATTGAAAATTCAATTATTTGGTTTGAAATTCGTTTTCTTTTTCGTCAAAAATTAATTTGTTTATCCGATAATTTAATTACTTCATTTTTGCTTGAAAAATTATCATTCATAAATTAAAAATTCAAATATTTGTTAGGAAATTGATGTATTTTCTTGAAAATTTGTAATTTTTAGAAAAAAAATTCAACTTTTCTGTTAAAAATTCTTCTTTTTGGGTAGAAATTTGATCTTTTGTTGAAAATTTTTCTTTTTTGTGAAAATTCAAATATCTTGGTAAAAATTTCCTTTCTTTTTGTTAAAATGCAATCCTTTAGTTCAAAACGAATCTATTTCGGATGATGATTCAACTATTTTGTCAAAAATTCGTCTTTTTTTTAGTAAAATTTAACTGATTGAAAATTCTTTTTCTTTTGTTGAAAATTAGTTTTTTTTATTTAAAATTTAAAGATTCCATTTTTGTTTGGAAATTTATCGTTTTGAGTTGAAGATTCAACTATTTTATCAAAAATTCGTGTTTTTAGTAAAATTTAACTGACTGAAAAATCGTTTTCTTTTGTTGAAAATTAGTTTTTTGAATTTATTTGAATATATCATTTTTGTTTGGAAATTTATCGTTTTGAGTTGAAATTTCTACTTTTTAATTGAAAATTCAACTATTTGGTTTGAAATTCGCTTTCTTTTTCGTAAAAAATTAATTTTTTTATCCAATAATTTTATTATTTTATTTTTGCTTGAAAAATTATCATTTATAAGTTAAAAATTCAAATTTTTTTCAGGAAATTGATGTGTTTTGTTAAAAATTTGTAATTTTTAGTACAAAATTAAACTTTTTTGTTAGAAATTCTTTTTTTTTGGGTAGACATTTTAACTTTTGTGGAAAATTCGTATTTTTTTGTAAAAATTTATATATTTTTGTGAAAATTTCCTTTTTTTTTTGTTAAAACACAACCCGTTGGTTCAAAACAAATCTATTTTGGTTGATTTTGAATTCAACTATTAAATTGAAAATTCAACTATTTGGTTTGAAATTCGCTTTCTTTTTCGTCAAAAAATTAATTTTTTTATCCAATAATTTTATCCAATAATGTTAGAAATTCTTCTTTTTGGGTAGAAATTTTTACTCTTGTTGAAAATTCGTCTTTTTGTGAAAATTCATATATTTTTGGTACAAATTTCCTCTTTTTTTGTTAAAATGCAAACCTTTGTTCTAAAAAGAATCTGTTTCGGTTGATGGTTCAACTATTTTGTCAATAATTCGTTTTTTTTTTTAGTAAAATTCAACTGATTGAAAATTCGTTTTCTTTTGTTGAAAATTACTTTTTCAAAATGAAAATTTAACGATTCCATTTTGGTTTGGAAATTTATCGCTTTGAGTTTAAAATTCAACTATGAAATTGAAAAGTCAGCCATTTGGTTTGAAATTCATTTCTTTTTTGTAAAGAATTAATTTTTTATCCAATAATTTCATTATTCCATTTTTTCTTAAAAAATTATCCTTTCAAGCTAAAAATTGAACTTTTTGGTAGAAAATTGATGTATTTTGTTAAAAATTTGCCATTTTTAGTAGAAAATTTAACTGTTCTATTGAAAATTCTTCTTTTTGAGTGGTAATTTTAACTCTTGTTGGAAATTCGTCTTTTTTGTGAAAATTCAACTATTTTGTCAAAAATTCGTGTTTTTTAGTAAAATTCAACTGGTTTAAAATTATTTTTTTTTCTATTAAAAATTAGGGTTTCAAAATTAAAATTTAAAGATTCCATTTTCGTTTGGAAATCTATCGCTTTGCGTTGAAACCATTTGGTTTGAATTTTTTTTTTTTTTTTCAAAAATTCATTTTTTCATCCAATAATTTCATTATTCCATTTTTTTTTAAATTATCCTTTACAAGCTAAAATTGAATTCTTTGGTAGAAAATTGATGTATTTTGTTTGAAATTTTGTATTTTTTTCGCAGAAAATTCAACTGCTCTGTTAAAAATTCATCTTTTTGAGTGGAAATTTTAACTCTTGTGGGAAATATGTCCCTTTTTTATTAAAATTCAACTATGTTGTTAAAAATTCGTATTTTTAGTGAAATTTAACTGGCTGAAAATTCGTTTTCTTTTGTTGAAAATAAGTTTTTTAAATTTATTTGAAGGTATCATTTTTGTTTGGAAATTTATCGTTCTGAGTTGAAAATTCTACTTTTAAATTGAAAATTCAACAATTTGGTTTAAAATTTGTTTTCTTCTTTGTAAAAAATTAATTTTTTTATCCAATAATTTAATTATTGTATTTTTGCTTGAAAAATTATCATTCATAAGTTAAAAATTGAAATATTTGTTAGAAAATTTATGTATTTTGTTGAAAATTTGTAATTTTTAGAAAAAAATTCAACTGTTCTGTTAAAAATTCTTCTTTTTGAGTAGAAATTTTAACTCTTGTTGAAAATTCGTCTTTTTTGTGAAAATTCATATATTTTGGTAAAAATTTCCTATTTTTTTGTTAAAACACAACCCTCTGGTTCGAAACGAATCTATTTTGGTTGATGATTCAAATATTTTATAAAAAATTCGTTTTTCTTAGTAAAATTTAACTGGCTGAAAATTCGTTTTCTTTTGTTGAAAATTAGTTTTTCAAAATAAAAATTTAATGATTCCATTTTGGGTTGGAAATTTATCGCTTTGATTTGAAGGTTTAACTATTAAATTGAAAATTCAACCATTTGGTTTGAAATTCGTTTCTTTTTTGTAAAAAATTAATTTTTTCATCCAATAATTTAATTATTCCATTTTTGCTTAAAAACTTATCCTTTACAAGCTAAAAATTTTACTCTTTGGTAGAAAATTGATGTATTTTGTTTAAAATTGGTATTTTTCAGTAGAAAATTCAACTGTTCTGTCAAAAAAAAAAAAAATTTCAGTGGAAATTTTAACTCATGTGGAAAATACGTCTCTTTTTTAATTAAAATTTCACTATTTTGTCAAAAAAATTGTGTTTTTTAGTGAAATTTAACTGGTTTCAAATTATTTTTCTTCTATTTGAAAATTAGGTTTTAAAAATGAAAATTTAAAGATTCCATTTTGGTGTGGAAATTTATCGCTTTGAGTTGAAAATTCAACTATTTATTCAGTTGAAAATGCAACTACTAAATTTTTTTGTGTCAATAATAATGGTTTTTAACCTATTGAGGCGGATTTAAATTTTATTTTTTGATCAGAGAAGTACTAACAAATGAATCATCCGATTTAGGTCTTCTAGTGGTCAATCAACAAAGGTGGTCAAAAAAATATTTTTTTTGGACCACCCTAATTTACAGTGGGGTCTAATTGTATAAATTTCAATTTTTTTTAATTTTTTCCCAGTGGTACATTTTTTTCGGCATTAAATTTCAACCCTAAGGGGGATGTTATGATATTATTATTGTAGATTCAAATAATAACGTGCCTTCAACGGATCCAATAAAACTGTTTCATATTGGTCAATTTCATTTATGACCTCATGTTTTTTATGAGTTTATCGATGTTTTCAAGGCACGTAAAGAATACGAAGAGAGAATAGTATCAAGCTTTCACAGATATTGAGGTATCTTCTTTTGTGAGAAACTTCAATATTAATCCTATTCTGAAATTTATTTCTACGATCTAGGTTCTCAAATTTCTTAGATACTTAAAATTTTTTTTAAATAGCCACTGAGCTTGTCATTTTTCAATAAAATTCAGTGGTACAAGTGGGATGACGTCTTCTTACCGAAAAAGCGAAATCCCCAATTTTCAAAAATACCGGAAATATAGTTGGCGAAGTAGAAAATTACGAAAAATTAAAATTTAAGAATCTTCAAATTAGTTAGTTTAATTAATTTTCTCTGAAAAAAGATTTTCTCCTTTTGTTCCGCTGGGAATCGAACCTCAGAACTTCCGGTTGCCGGTCGGGTCCCATTAAGCTACTAGAGAGATCAAGAGAAGACGTGTTTTTCAGAAAATGCTCGCATTATTTTTCTGGATGGTACAAGTTAAATTTTTCAAGGAGTATTATCATCAGAGAATAACAAAAATTTTTAACGTCTTTTCAGACTAGATAGAGATATGACTTAAAAATTATTTTAAATAATTTTTTCTAAAAAAGATCTTCGGAAGTTCTGAGGTTCGATTCCTAGCGGAGCGCAAGGAGAAGATCTTTTTTCAGAAAAAAATTAATTAAAATAATTTGTAATTGATATCTCCATCTAGTCTGAAAAGACGTAAAAAATTTATGTTATTCTCTGATGATAATACAGATTCCTTGAAAAATTCACCTTGTAAGATAAAAAAAATTAAATTTAAATTAAATTAAATTTTTTCAAGGAATCTGTATTATCATCAGAGAATAACAGAAATTTTGAACGTCTTTTCAGAGTAGACGGAGATATGAATTAAAAATTATTTTAATTAATTTTTTCTTTAAAAACATCTTCTCCTTTCACTCCACTGGCAATCAAGCCTCAGATCTTCCGAAGATCTTTTTTCAGAAAAAATTAAATAAAATAATTTTTAAGTCATATCTCCATTTAGTATGAAAAGACGTTCAAGATTTTTGTTATTCTCTGATGATAATACAGATTCCTTGAAAAATTAGTTAGTTAATGAAACTAGAAAAATTTAAATATTTTAAATTGCGGAAATTTTGAAACTCGAATATTCAAAATCATGAAATTCTGAAATCACAAAAATTCCAAATCAGCGAAAAAATAATATTCAATGTTTGGTATCAGAAATTATTATTTTTTTTTAATTTTTAACAAAAACAAACTAACTTTTAACAAAATAGTTCATTTCCAAATCGTTGAATACTGACGCCAAAAAGACAAATTTTCTATAAAAAAGTTGAATCCTCAACAACAACAAAATTAATTTTATACCAAAAAATTTCAATTTTAATATTGAGTATTTCATTTCATTGAAATTTTTACAACAAAAATACGAATTTTTAACAAAATTTTAACTTTCTACAAAAAAAAGTATTTTCAACAAAACTGTTAAATTTTTTGCCCAAAGGGACAAATTTTCAAAAAATTACTTCATTTTTAATCAAAACAATTAGAATTTTCAACCCAAAGGTTGCATTTTTGATGAATTTTCACAAAAAGAGACGAGTTTTCAAAAATGAGTTGAACTCTCCACCAAGAAAGATTAATTTTCTGCCATGAGAGATAAAGTTCCACAAAAAAAAACAAAAAAACATTTTAAGTAGAAAAAATTAATTTTCGACCAAAAAAATCAAACATTTTTTTGACAAAATATTTTAAATTTTAACAAAACAGATTAATTTTTAACAAAGTATATCAACATTCAACCGGATAGTTGAGTTTTAAATGCAAAAATATTTTAATTTTATATCGTAAAGATTTGATTTTAACTTAAAAAGACAAATTTTCAACAAAATAGTTAAATCCTCAAAAAATATGAGTTTAAAAAAAAGTCAAATTTTTTATCAAGAGTTGAATTTTGTACCTGAAAAAAACGAATTTTCCAGAAAATAGTTGAATTTTAAATTAAATTTATTCAGAAAAAAGATCTTCTCCGTTCACTCCGCTGGGATTCGAACACCAGGTCAACTGATTTCCGGCCAGGTGCTCTAACCACTGAGCTACTAGAGAGATCAGAGCAAAAATCCTTTTTCTGAAATACGCTTTATTATGCAAGATGTTATATACAAATCAATTTTTTACTAGGAATCTATATTATCATCGGAGATGGTAACGATCGATCCGAAGAGAAATCCTTTCACACACACTGTGAAAATGGAAATCTACAATATCGATCAAAGTTATATCCTCTAATACAGAAAATATTTAACGTCCTCAGACTAGATAGAACTATAAATTTAAGAATTTTTAATTCAATTTATTCAGAAAAAAGATCTTCTCCTTTCACTCCGCTGGGATTCGAACACCAGGTCAACAGATTTCCGGTCAGGTGCTCTAACCACTGAGCTACTAGAGAAATCAGAGGAAAAATCCTTTTTCTGAAATACGCTTTATTATGGAAGATGTTATATACAAATCAATTTTTTACTAGGAATCTATATTATCATCGGAGATGGTAACGATCGATCCGAAGAGAAATCCTTTCACACACACACTGTGAAAATGGAAATCTACAATATCGATCAAAGTTATATTCTCTAATACAGAAAATATTTGACGTCCTCAAACTAGATAGAGCTATAAATTAAAGAATTTTGAATTAAATTTATTCAGAAAAAACATCTTCTCCTTTCACTCCGCTGGGATTCGAGCACCAGGTCAAGTGATTTCCGGCCAGGTGCTCTAACTACTGAGCTACTAGAGAGATCACAGGAAGAATCCTTTTTCTGAAATACGCTTTATTATGCAAGATGTTATATACAAATAAATTCTTACTAGGAATCTGTATTATCATCGGAGATGGTAAGTTGACCTGGTGTTCGAATCCCAGCGGAGTGAAATGAGAAGATCTTTTTTCTGAATAAATTTAATTTAAAATTCTTTAACTTACAGCTCTATCTAGTCTGAGGACGTTAAATATTTTCTGTATTACAGGATATAACTTTGAGCGATATTGTAGATTTCCATTTTCACAGTGTGTGTGAAAGGATTTCTCTTCGGATCGATCGTTACCATCTCCGATGATAATACAGATTCCTAGTAAAAAAAGACTTGAATTTGATACAAAAAAGGAATTTTTTATTTCCGAATAATAAAGAATGTCAACCAAATTGCAGAGTTTTCACGCTGAAAAGACAAATTTTCCTGGAAAAAGTTGAATCGTTGACCAAGAAAAATTAATTTTCTACCAAAAGAGATGAATTTTCAAAACAAAAAAAAATTTTAATAAGAGTTCAATTTTTACGCGAAAAGACTCATTTTTAACCAAAGGTAGAATTTTCTACCAAAAAATATTTTTTATTCAGGAAAGATAAAAAATTTCAACCAAATCGTGAAATTTTTACGCTAAAAGACTAATTTTCCACGGAAAAGTTGATATCTGAACCAAAGAAGGAGTCTAGGAAAAGTGATAAATTTTCACAATAAAAAGACGAATTTTCCACCAAAGTTAAACTTTCTACCCAAAAAGAAAAATTCACAACTAAACAGTTGAATTTTCTCTCCAAAAAGACAAATTTTCAATAAAATAATTGATTTTGAACCAAATTGTTGATTTTTTTTCCCCAAAAAAGTTGAATTTTTAACAAAATAATTACATTTTTTAACCACACAATAAAATTTTGAACAAAAAAATATGGATTTAAACCAAAAATATAACAGTAGACACTTGAAAAAAAAAATTAACGGCAAACAGGTGAATACAGGGGAAAGCTGGTTAAATAAATTTTTTTTGTCCGGAATTACAAATTTCGGAAAATTTAAATTTTCGTGAATATACTGATTTCGGAAATTTGAAATGTTTTTTTGAAATTTTTGAATATAATAATGGAAATTTCAATTTTATGGATTTTCTCGTTTTGTTAACTTTTACTTTCAGAATATTTCAATTTTTTTCAGAAACAATTTCGGTAGTTTTTATTTTTGTTCGATGATTTTAAATCTGGAAAAATTTATATTTGGATAATTATATTTTTGTGTTTTTCCACATATAGGATTGAGTTTTTATTATTTTAATTAATAATTATATCATTAAATACTTTACAATTACATTAATAGAATTCTGGGCTTTCAATATTTTGAACTATAAATTGAAAAATGAATCAAAAAATTTATAAATTTTCAAAATTATATCATTTCAAGCATTTCAAAAAGATTTGAAAACCAATTTTGATGTATCAAAATTGGTTTTCAAATCTTTTTTAATATTCTCTTAAAAATTTGTTTTAAAAAAATTATTTAAAATTTTTCCAGCAACCTAATAATAATTTTGTTATCTTGGAACTCGAATTTTTCCTACAATTTCTTGAAAATCCTGCAAAAGTAAAAAAATTACCTGAAAATTATCCAGATACTTTTTTGAAAATTTTGAAATTCTTATTAAAATTTTTTTCAAAATTATTTTAAAAAAAATATATTTTTAGTTTTTCTAGAAATTCTTCTAAATATATTTTAAACTCACTCGATTATTTTTCAAATTAATAACTGTTTAATTGTCATTTATTGTGCAGAATTTTTTTTTTCATCTTTTTAAATATTCTCTTGAAATTAATTTTTCAAAATAAAAAGTCATTCGACATTTTTCGAGCAAACGAGTAAAAATTTGTAATTTTCTAGAATAATTTACGTAAACTTGAAAATGTTTTTATGACGTCCAACACCCAAATTAAAAAAAAATGAAATTCTGTAATTTTCAGTAAAACCTTGTAGATTTTTACAACAAATTAAAAAAATATTAATAAGAAGTTACACAAAGTTTTAAATTGCAGAAACTTGTACTTTGGTTAAAGTTTTTACTTTTCTACAAGAAAATGCAAGAAAAAATCAGCTATTTGTATTTATCTCTATTTTTTTGTTAAATTTTGTACATTTTTTTTTACAAAGAAGTACATATTTGAACAAGAAATTAGAGTTGTAGAAATTTTGTTGTTTCTTGTACAAATTTTTTCCACCAGGGAACTTGGTAGAACTTTGAATTATTTTGTTAAAAATTCATTTTTTGAAAATTCAACTATTTTGTTGAAACCTAATTTTTTAAACTGAAAATTCAACTATTCGATTTTTGGTTGAAATTTTGAATTTTTGTGTATAAAATTCTACTTTGTATTTGGTTTAAAATTCATGTCTTCAGTTGAACATTTTTTTTTATTAAGCATTAATTTTTTAACTCAAAATTTACCAGTCAATTTTTTATTAGAAAATTTATTCTTTTTTGTTGTAAATTAAATAATTTTGTAAAAATTCACATCTTTTAAATCCTAACAATTTAAAAATGGAAGAATGATCGGAAATTTTCAAAAATGCGATAATAACTAATTATAAAAAAAAATTATTAAAAAAAATTATAAAAATAAAACCATGCAAGAACTAGGTATTGAAAATCGAATTATTTAAAATTTAATAATGTTCCAAAGTGAGTATTTTCTAAAAGCAAGTTTTAATATAAATAAATTTCAGAAAAATTTGTATGGCAGAATTCAGAAAAAAGATCTTCTCATTTCACTCCGCTGGGATTCGAACACCAGGTCAACTGATTTCCGGTCAGGTGCTCTAACCACTGAGCTACTACAGAGATTAGAGGTTTTTTTATATCTCAAAGAGGCGAATTCAACTAAAAAAGACGAATTTCTAATAAAATATTTGAATCATCAACCATACCAGATTAATTTTTGCAAAATTGCAAATTGCACGTTAAAAATTCACTCCTTTTGCAAAAGTCTAGGGCATTTAAAAAAAAATAAAAACCACAATTTTTATAAAATAAATATTGTTAACTAAAATAAAAGAAAAATGTTACTTAATTTTATTCATGAAAAATTTATAATTAATAATCTTAATTTTAATAGACTCTTTTATAGAAATTATATAATTTAATTTTCAGATTCCAAATGTACAATGCAGTGCTCTGCTCATTTTTTTTTTTGCCGTGTGTTGCTGGCGGGCACTGTTCTTTTAACTGTGAGCTTTGTATTTGACATGCTCGCTTTTCACTCTTCAGAATACATTTCGAATAAAAAGTGGTTTAACAAATCTTTTGTATGAAAAATGGCTCACTTTCGTTGTCCAGAGAAGCCTTGATGAATTAATCATGCTCTAAATGCTATAAAAATAAAGAAAATAAGGAGATTTTTCACGAAAATGGGAGAATAAATTCTTTTAAAAAATATGGTTGTATTTAATTTAAATTCCTTTAAATCCTGATATTTTTAGCAAAAATTTTGCCTTTTTAACAAAGAAGGCTAATTTTCTACCCAAAAGACAAACTCTTTGCAAAAAATATGAACTTTTAAAAGATATTTGAATTTTCAAATAAAAAAAATTGCAATTATATATAAAATAGTTTAAATTTTAGTTAAAAAAGGTAATTTTCAAAACAGAAGAATTTTCAACAAAACAGTTGAATCGAAAATGAAAATTGATAAATTTTCAACCAAAGAGGTCAAATGTCGATCAAAAGAGATTTTCGAGAAAAAAAAAACAAATTTTGAATAAAAGTGTTGAATTTTGAACCCTGAAAGCTTTTTCACTCGGTTAAAAAATAAAGAAATTGGCTTCCAAATTGTTGAAGATTTGAGTCAAAATGACGAATTTTCTGCAAACATTTTCAAACAAAAAAAATTAAAAAAAAAAACTGTTAAATTTTTAACCAAAGAGATGAATCTTCAACGAAAAAAATTAATTTTGAAAAGAGTTGATCAAGTTTTTGATATAAAATTGAATTTTTATCAAAGTAGTTCAACTTTTAGCAATATAGTTGATATTTTTGCCCAAAAATATCAATTTTGAACCAAAAATCTAATATCTGATATCTCAAAAAAAGAATATTTTAATTTTGAATAAAAAAAGTTAAATTTAACCAAAACAGGTTAGGTTGCAATACATATGTTGAATATTCAATTAAAAAAAAAAAATTTCAAACGGAGAGATGGATTTTTAACCGAAAAAGATAAAATTGTTACCAAAAGAGATAATATTTTCAAAACAAAGAGACGCATTTTCGACCGTAAAAGATTTTTCACTCAGTCAAAAAATGAAAAAAAGTTTCAAGAAAAAATGACAAATTTTCTACAAAAAGTTTAATTTTAAACCAAATCAGAATAAATTTCAACCAAAAAATTTCATTTTTATCCAATAATCAATTTTCGATCAAACCTGGAATAATTTGTTTTTGAGTGAAAAATTCATTTTCAAGGAAAAAAAATGTCAACAAAATAGTTAAATTTTCAACCGAAGATCAGAATCTTCAACCAAAAAAATTAATTTTTAACAAAGTGGATCAAGTTTTTGATGTAAAATTAAAATGTTGTTGATATTTCAAATATATATGAAAAAGGAGTTCGATTATAAAGGAGAAATTTTCGACAAAAAACATCAATTGTAAACCAAATAGTTGAATTTTCAGTTAAGAAAGATCAATTTCTAACAAAATATGAAATAGTTGCAAAAAATTAATTTTCAATAAAATAGTGCAAAAAGTATAATATTTGATATTCCAACAAAAAAATATTTCAAATTTGAATAAAAAGAAGTTAAATTCAAAAAAAAATAATAAAAATTTCAGTAAATTAGTTAATGAATTTTCAAAACAAAAAGACGAATTTTGAAGAAACGATTTGAATTTTCCACTGTGAATGATTTTCCACTTAGTCCAAAAAACAAAAGTTTCGGAGAAAAATGACGAATTTTCTACAAAAAATTAAATTTTCATCCAAATCAGATGAATTTTCAACGAATAGTTAATTTTTGAGTAAAAAACTTCATGTTTAACGACAAAAAAACGAATTTTCAAACTCAACTTTTTGGTTGAAAATTAACTTTTTCAACTGCATAGTTAAAATTTCAATTTTTGTTTTCGTTGATTTTAACTGGTTAATAATTTTCAACCTGAAAAATGCATTTTTAACCGAAAAACATAAAATTTCTACCAAAAAAAAATGAGTTTTCAAAACAAAGACAAATTTTGAAAAAAAAGGATTGAATTTTCAGCAGTGAAAGATTTTTCCATCAGTGAAAAACTGAAAAAAGTTTCAGCGAGAAATGAAGATTTTTCTACAAAAAGTTTCATTTTGAGCCAAAAAGTTTCATTTTTATCCTGAAAATTTTAATAAAATATACATAAAAATTTTCGACCAAAAATGGAATAGTTAATTTTTGAGGTTGAGAAATTAATTTTTAACAGAAAATAAATTTCTGCTTGAAGAGATAACCTTTTTACTAAACGGAATGAATTTTGAAACCAAGAGAAAAACTTTTAACCAATGAGATGAACTTTTTTACAAAAAAAAAAGGAGTTTATAAAAAAATAATTCAGTTAAATAAAACAAATATTCTTTGACAAAGAAGTTCAAATTTCGACCAAGTAGTTGAATTTTTAAACAAAGAAAATTTCGATTTAAATGAAAAAGTAGAATTGTCAATAAAGACTGTAATAGTTGATATTTCAACCAAAAAAGATTCTGAATCAAGAACAGATCAATTAGTAAATGAAAAAGATGAATTTTCTACGAAAAAATTGAATCCTCAACCAAAACAGTTATTTTTTAACTAAAAAATAGAATTTTCAACCACAAAAAATTAAATTTGTACCAAACGAGATGAATTTTTAAACAAAAGAAATGAACTTTCCACCAGAGAAATGAATTTTTTACAAAAGAAACGAGTTACTAACAAAATAATTCAATTTCAACCAATGAAATGAATCTTTAACGAAAAAAATGAATTTTGGACAAAGCAGTTCATTTTTCGACCCAGTATTTCAATTTTTCCCCGAAGCAGATTTTAACTGAATTAACAAGTAGTTGAATTTAACTAGAAAAGACGAATTTAAAAAAAATGCATTCTTAACGAAAAATGTAATAGATATTTTCACCAAAAAATATTCAAAATCAAGAACAGTTCAATTTTTAAATCAAATAGAAGAATTTTCAACTAAGAAGTACTTTTCTGTGTGTTAGCAATGAAAAAATGTTCAACCAAATGGTTGAAAATTGAAGCCAAAAAGACTTATTTTCAACAAAAGTGGAATTTTCGACCCTTAAAACGACAAAGATTTGACAAAAAACATAAAGAAATTGAAATTTTGATAATTTATAGAATGAAGAATAAATATTTAAAAAAATATATTGAAATTTTGCTGAGAAAATCATAATTTTTTACTGCAATTTTTTCATTTTCGACTAGCAAACATTTAAGGCCATTAATCAATACTTTTTATTATATTTTTCATATAATCTAGTTGCATTTCCTTTTTCAGGTTGCTGGAAAATGAGAAACAATATGGACAGTGAGCACATGCGGTTATATAAAAGATTAGCTGGAACATTCGGTAGCTATGGTTGTGATTCGCCCTGGGCATTGATAGAATCTGCAGCGCAAGCTATGCGAGAGAAGCACGGAAAAGGAATCGAATTCGTTCTGTGGACGGGGTAAGTGTAATATTGTCCCAGAAATTTGCTTGCAATGCATGTCAATTTTCAGGAAAAGAAAAATCAGTACCATCATGTAAGATTGTTATTTTTAGTTTATTTTTAAGCGATTTTATTAATTGATAAACGCAATATTTTCACACATGAACTGAAGTCGAGATATGCGGAACGCCGATTCGACTGGGGCCTTACAGGATAAAAGTAATTTGAAATCTATTAGATACGTATTTTTTCTTTTGATTCTATTGGCCTTAGTTCCGGAGATATCGAGTTCTTAGTATTTACGCTTGAGCGATACGCGTGAGGGATACGCGTGAGGGCTACGCGCGAGGGATAAGCGCGAGGGATACGCGCGAGGGATACACGCGAGGGATACGCGTGAAGGATACGCGCGAGGGATACGCGTAAGTGATATGCATGTGGGATACGCGCGAGGGATACACATGAGGGATACGCGTGAGCGCCACTCCCAACCGCTGGCGTATCTTCCAAGCGTAGCACTCAAGCGTGAATACTCAAACCTCGATATCTCGGGAACTAAGGCTCATTTTATAAGAAGAAAAAATACGTCTCTAATGGATTTTAATTTACTTTCTCCCTCTGAAACCCCAGTCTAAACGGCGTCCCGCATCTCGCGACCTTTCCTTGTAAGCGGAAAGTGAGTTACACTCGAGATTGCAATTTTTTTTTAAAGTACAGAGGCTTTCGATTAACTTTTTTCCCTGGGTCTAGAATGAAAACGAAACTATTAAAAACTAATTTTACGTAGTTAGCTGGCTGAATCTTTTATCAGGAAAGCTGTTTTCACAGACCGTTGCGAGTTTATAAACTGCATAAAATGAAGTTTTTTTCCCCTAATATGTCACCTTATCTACTTAAGCACATGCTATTTATTTAAATACGCCGGCCAGTTTCTCGCCAGTCACGATAATTTAGAATTTTTCCTGTTCTTAAGCCAAATTTGTTAATTTTTTATTTTTAAGCTAATTTTTTAAAAAACAAATGTACAAAAAAGTGAATTTATGAGACAATTTTTTTTTGCCTCTTAACGCTTAGATATTTAATAAACTTTCACAGACTTATGAAAATATGGAAAATTTCTGAAAAATAACATTTAGCTTTGTTATAAATAATTTAAGTTAACAAACAGAAAATTTGCATCATTTTTTGCGAAAGAAAATTACTTTGCATCTTATATGTATCGTCACAGCTTATCAGGCTCATTGTGCTGCAAAATATTGTTACAACTTAACATTTATCTTTGTTATAAATAAATTGTGTAAACAAATAAACAATTTGCATCATTTTTTTGTAAAAAAATTCTTTGCCATCTAATATGTATTTGAGTCGGTTATTCCACGTAATTAATTCCAGAAAATTGCTAAGGCTCAACATTTATTTTCGTTATAAATAATTCAAGTTGACAAATAGAAAATTTTTGACTTTTTCCAGCGAAAATTTTATTTTTCTATGTTAAATGTTTCAGAATATTTTACTTAATACGCTAAACTGTGAAATATTGTTTACACTCAATATTTACAGTTCTTTTAAATTATTTTAGTTAACAAAAGACAATTTTCAAACTTTTTGCTTTTCCTAAAAAAATAGTTGAATTGTAAATAAAGAAGATCAATTTGCAACAAAAAATAGAATATTTAAATTTTTAACCTGAAAAATGGATTTTTAAGAAAGGGGTTCAACTTTCAATTAATTAGTTGAATTTTAACCTAAAAGTATAAATTTTTAATCAAAACTGAAATAGTTAAACCCTTATTGAAAAAAATTAATTCGCCACCACGTGAGCAATTTTAAACAAAATACATGAATTTTCAACCAAGAGATGAATTTTCAAACAAAAAATATGGTTTTTTAACGAAATAGTTAAATTTTTACATACAAAAGATCAATTTTCAATAAAAAATTGAATAGCTGAATTTTGTTTTGGAAAAATGATTTTTTAACAAACAAGTTAAACTTTCAATCTACTAATTGAATTTTAAACTAAAAAATAGAAATTTTGTATCAAAAATAAAATATTTAAACTATCAGTTAAAATATTAATTCTTGACTAAGAAACCAATTTCCAATAAAATAGATAAATTTTCGACCACAGGAATGAATTTTCAATTAAAATTATGAATCTTCAAATCAAAAAATGTACTTTTAAAAAAAGTTCATGTTTCAACCAAATATTGAAAATTTGAATCAAAAAGATTAATTTTCATGCAAGAGTATTAATTTTTAAATAAAAAATATCAATTTTCAACCAAAAATGGACTAGTTAAATTGTGTACCAGAAAAATGAAATTTTAACAAAGTAGTATAACTTTCAATCAATTAGTGGAATTTTTACCTAAAAAAGATCAATTTTCCATCAAAAATGGAATAGCTAAATTTTTTACCTGAAAAATTATTTTTCGACAAACGAGTTAAACTTTCAATCAATTAGTTGAGTTTTAAACTAAAAAATAGAAATTTTGTGTCAAAAATAAAATATTTATACTTTCAGTTAAAAAATTAATTCTTTACCAAGAAAACAGTTTTCAACAAACAAGTTCAATTTTCAATCAAAGAGATGAATTTTCAAGTAAAATCATAAATATTTGAATAAAAAAATGTATTTTCAAGAAAAAGTTTGAGTTTTAACCAAATAGTGGAAATTTTAGCCAAAAAGATTCATTTTTAACAGAAAATATTAATTTTCCACCAAAAAAGAAGAATTTGAACAAAATAAGTTAATTCCTAAGCAATTGGTTGAATCTTTAACTAAAAACATCAATTTTCAAGCTAAAAAGTTTCAAGTTAAAAAATTAATTCTTTACTAAGAAAACAATTTCCAAAAAAATAGATAAATTCTCGACCAAAGGAATGAATTTTCAATTAAAATCATGAATTTTCAAATCAAAAAATGTAGTTTCAAAAAAAGTTCATGTTTCAACCAAATAGTGACAATTTTAACCAAAAAGATTAATTTTCATGCAAGAGTATTAATTTTTAAATAAAAAGTATCAATTTTCAACAAAAAATGGAATAGTTAAATTTTTTACCAGAAAAATGAAATTTTAACAAAGTAGTATAACTTTCAATCAATTAGTGGAATTTTTACCTAAAAAAGATTAATTTTCAATCAAAAATGGAATAGCTAAATTTCGTACCTGGAAAATTATTTTTCAACAAACGAGTTAAACTTTCAATTAATTAGTTGAATTTTTACCTAAAAAAGATAAATTTTCCATCAAAAATAGAATAGCTAAATTTTTTACCTAAAAACTATTTTTCAACAAACGAGTAAAACTTTCAATCAATTAGTTGAATTTTAAACTAAAAAATAGAAATTTTATATAAAAAATAAAATATTTAAACTTGCAGTTAAAAAATTAATTCTTGACCAAGAAAACAGTTTCCAACGAAGAAGATCAATTTTCAATCAAAGAGATGAATTTTCAATTAAAATCATGAATCTTTAAATAAAAAAATGTATTTTAAAAAAAAGTTTGAGTTTTAACCAAATAGTGGAAATTTTAGCCAAAAAGATTAATTTTCAACAGAAAATATTAATTTTTCACCAAAAAAGACGAATTTGAACAAAATAAATTAATTTTTAACCAATTAGTTGAATTTTTAACTAAAAATATGAATTTCCAAGCTAAACATTTTCAAGTTAAAAAATTAATTCTTTACGAAAAAAACAGTTTCCAACAAAGTAGATAAATTTTTGACCAAAGAAATAAATTTTCAATTAAAATTATGAATCTTCAAATAAAAAAATGTATTTTCAAAAAAAGTTCATGTTTCAACCAAATATTGAAAATTTTAACCCAAAAGATTAATTTTCATGCAAGAGTATTAATTTGTAAATAAAATGTATCAATTTTTAACAAAAATTTAAATAGTTACATTTTTTACCGGAAAAATAGAGTATAACTTTCAATCAATTAGTTGAATTTTCACCCAAAAAATATAAATTTTTTACCAAAGTGTAATATTAAAATTTTTACTAGGAATCTGTATTATCATCGGAGATGGTAACGATCAATCAGAAGAGAAATCTTTTCACACACTATGAAAATGGAAATCTACAATATCGATCAATTATCTCCTCTAATACAGAACATCTTTAACGTCTTCGCAGACTAGATGGAGCTATAAATTTAAAAAAAGTTCAATTAAATTTATTCAGAAAAAAGATTTTCTCCTTTCGCTGGAAGGAAGAGATAAAAAGATTTGAAAAGATTTCTCTTCTGATTGATTGTTACCATCTCCGAGGATAATACAGATTCCTAGTAAAACTTGACTTGTATTGAAACATAAAATCTTGCAAAATAAAGCGTGTTTCAGAAAAAGGATTCTTCTTTCGATCTCTCTAGTAGCTTAGTGGTTAGAGCACCTGACCGGCAATCTGTTGACCTGGCGTTCGAATCCCAGCGGAGCGAAAGGAGAAGATCTTTTTTCTGAATAAATTTAATTTAAAATATTAAAATTTTCAGTTAAAAAAGTAATGTTTAACCCAAAATAAATGAATTTTCAACTAAATACATGAATTTTCAACCAGAAATGGAATGGTTCAATATTCAGTAAGTTTTCGTAAAGAAAAATTAATAAATAATAACAGTAGACGTTTGGAATAATTAATTTCGGATTTGCGCCACTGTGCCGCGGTTCGGTATTACGCACGAATAATAATTTTATTGTAGTTGTAAATTAGATAGGGTGACAAATTTGTATTCCGCTGATAATTGTATAATCGAATTATTTTACATCCACTTCTTCAATTGCATTTGTGGAGAGAAAACAATCTAGAACTGAGAGTGTCAAGTTTTACAATTGCACCTTTCAGTTGAAGAAGTCCAAAACTTAATTTATTTGATTCGTTATTCTCCATTGTTACAGAGACGCTTTATCGCATGCCGCCGGAATGAGCGGAGAATTGCGCCTGCAATGTCTGAAGAATTTGACGGATCTTCTGTCTCACACCTTCAGTGAGCAATTTGTGTTCCCAGTCCTAGGACACGAAGACATTGGTTTGAATTACACCATCCTTGCGAATCTCTGGAATCACTGGCTTCCAGCAGAGGCTCTCGCCACCTTCAAAAATAGTTAGTACATTTTTTTTCTTTTGATTTTATCATGACATCAGTATACAACTTAGAAAAATATTTGCCTTGTATCAAAGAAAGAGATTTGATGGAATTTTTTGAGTCAAAGAATCGGCTTTGAATTTCATCCACCTTATCTGACGCTGGAGGATCTCTGATTGAATTTAATATTGTTCTAATTACAACAGATGACAACAATCACTTAAAAAGCATTCGTCTTGAATCGGAGAGAAAGACACAAAGACATTTGCTTTAAATCAAAGAATCTTCTTTGAATTTCACCCTCCTTATCTGACTGTAGAATCACTGGCTTCCAGCTGAGGCTCTCGCCATCTTCAAAAATTGTTAGTAAATTATTTCTTTTCTAATTTTATTCTAATTTTCCTTGAATCAAAGAAAAAGATTTGAAGAAATTTTGTTAAATCAAAGAATCTTTTTTGAATTTCACCCTCCTTATCTGACTGTAGAATCACTGGCTTCCAGCTGAGGCTCTCACCACCTTCAGCAATAGTTAGTAGATTTTTTTCTTTGAATATTGTCCTAATTACAACAGAATACAACAATCACTCGAAATAAATATTTTTATCTTGAATTAGAGAGAAAGATAAAAAGAAATTTTCTTTGAATTAAAGAATCTTCTTTGAACTTCACCCTCCTTATATGAATCTGTGAAATCACTGGCTTCCAGCAGATGCTCTCGCCATCTTCAAAAATAGTTAGGAAATTTTTTCCCTTCTAGTTTTATCAAATCATCAGCATTGAGCTTAGGAAAATATTTTCCTTGTATCAAAGGAAGACATTTAAATACATTTTTTGAATTAAAGAATCTTCTTTGAATTTCACCCACCTAATCTGAGAGAAAGACACAAAGAAATTTTCTTCGAATTAAAGAATCTTCTTTGAATTTCACCCTCTTTATCTGACTGTAGAATCACTGGTTTCCAGCTGAGGCTCTCGCAATGTTCAAAAATAGTTAGGAAATTCTTTCCCTTTCAATTTTATCACAAGATCAGTATTTAATTTAGAAAAATATTTGCCTTGTTTCAACGAAAAAGATTTTAAGAAATTTTGTTAAATCAAAGAATCTTCTTGGAATTCTACCCTGTTCATCTGACTGTAGAATCACTGGCTTCTAGCTGAGGCTCTCACCACCTTCAACAATAGTTAGTACATTTTTTTCTATGAATATTTTCCTAATTACAACAGAATACAACAATCACTTAAAAAAATATTTGTCTTGAATTAGAGAGAAAGATAAAAAGAAACGTTCTTTGAATTAAAGAATCTTCTTTGAACTTCACCCTCCTTATATGAATCTGTGAAATCACTGGCTTCCAGCTGAGGCTTTCGCCACCTTTAACGTTAGTATATTTTTTTTGCGAATATTGTCCTAATTACAACAGATTACAACAATCACTTGAAAAATATTCGTCTTGAATCTCAGAGAAAGACACACAAAAATTTTCTTTGAATTTCACCCTCCTTATCTGACTGTAGAATCACTGGTTTCCAGCTGAGGCTCGCGCAATTTTCAAAAATAGTTAGGAAATTTTTTCCCTTATAATTTTATCAAAACATCAGCATTGAGCTTAGGAAAATAATTCCCTTGTATCAAAGAAAGACATTTAAATACATTTTTTGAATCAAAGAATCTTCTTTGAATTTCACCCACCTTATCTAACGCTGTGGGATCTCTGACTGAATTTAATATTGTCCTAATTAGAACAGATTAAAACCATCAAATAAACAAATATTCGTCTTGAATCTGAGAGAAAGACACAAAGAAATTTGCTCTGAATCAAAGAATCTTCTTTCAATTTTACCCTCCGTATCTGACTGTAGAATCACTGGTTTCCAGCTGAGGCTCTCTCCATCTTCAAAAATAGTTGAGAAATTCTTTCCCTTTCAATTTTATCACAAGATCAGTATTGAATTTGGAAAAATATATGCCTTGTTTCAACGAAAAAGATTTTAAGAAACTTTGTTAAATCAAAGAATCTTCTTGGAATTCTACCCTGTTCATCTGACTGTATAGAATCACTGGCTTCTAGCTGAGGCTCTCACCACCTTCAACAATAG
>CAKNYM010052691.1:382710-398058 GCA_932195095.1 Andricus curvator | reverse complement strand
CCTGCAACGTCCTCTGTAAAATGAGCATTGTATAGCACCTTACCGAATGGTGACAGCTGGTATTTTTAATTTGTTCAAAATCCTTTTTTTTTGTAGAAGTGCACTCTCATTAGTTAAAACTTAATATTTTTGGTTCATAAATTTATCTTTTTAAGTTAAAAATTTTAAGATTTTATTAAAACTGTATCTTTTTTTATAGAAAATCCATTTTTTGGGTTCAAAATTGAATTATTTTGTTGAGAGACAGCTGGTATTTGTAATGTGTTCCAAAAGCGCCACACTGATACGTAAATATTTTCACAAATGGCCACTGAATAACGCACAATGTTTTCTCTAACCAGACTATTGGGTAAAACAATTACACCAGATGGCACTCTAGCTTGGGAAGAACACAATTCAAAAATTTCCAAGAAGATGACCGCCACGTCAGTCGTATGACAGTCATTATCAAAAAACATTCATACAAACTTCACAAGATGTCCGTGAAGTTAGCACACCAACAATTAAATATCCAACTTCTGTTTAATGGATTTTTTTGGATGTCGTTAGGATGCGTTTGGAAGCAGATTTTTTTCGTTTGGACGGAAAAACTCAAAAAGATATTGAGTTTTCAAGATTGGAGTGCTAATGTCACGCTGCGGAACAAAGTCATTAGCACAGAGTGTGGTACTGAACCTTTCCAAAAAGGTTGAAAATTTTTAGATTATCTAAATTTCTGTATATTTTCAAAATTTTCGAAATTTCTAAGATGCTCAAAATTTCTGAAATTATCAAAATTATCAAAATTTCTGAATTTTACAAAATGTTCAATTTTCTCAAATTTTCTCAAATTTGTAAAATTTTTAGAATTTCTAAAATCATTCAAATTTCTGAAATTGATTTTCAAAATTTGTCCATTTCTAACGTTATTTAAATTTCTAAAATTATAAACATTTCTAGAATGTTCCAAATTTTTAAAATGTTCCAAATTTACAATATTTTCGACATTTCTAAAATTATACAATCATCTCAAAGTTTCAAAATTTTCAAAATTTCGAAATGAACCAAAGTTTCTGAAATTTCTGAATTTCCAAAATGTCTAAAATATCTAAAATGTTCAAAAATTATTAAAATTGGTAAAATGATCAAAATTTCGAAACTGTTGAAAATTTCTAAAATTATAAAAACTTCTCAAATTTTGAACATTTATAAAATTACCAAAATTTCTAGAATTTATAAAATATCTAAAATTGCCAAATTTGTTAAAAAGTTTTGAAATGGTCAAAATTTATAAAATTTTCAAAATTGATAAAATTATCAAAGTTTCTAAAATGTTCAAAATTTATCAAATGTTCAACATTTCTGAAAATTTTTTTAATTTATAATGGTTTCACTTTTTTTTTTATTTTTCGAAGTTTCTAAATTTTAAAAAATTCTAACATTTGCATAATTTCTCAAAATTTTAAAAGTTCTATTGTTTTCCAAAAATTTCATTACTCATATTTACCATAGATTTTACAAATTTCAGAACTTTCCATAATATTCTAAATTCATACAAGAATAGAAATAACCATTCTGAAATTCCTTCATATAAGCAGAAACCATGCCTGTGTTATAAGAAATGAATTTCGAAAATACATCATAAAATTGGGCCACAGCCAGTGGTGTAGCCCTAAAAGAAAAATTGGCGGAAGTTATAAATTGAAATAAGGTCACGAAATTAGATATCATTTGAAAATGAATTTTTTCAGTTAAAGGTTCATCTCTTTAGTTAAAGATTTTACTATTTTGATGAAAATTCGTTCAACCTTTTGGTTGAAAATTCATGTTTTGTTTTGGTGAAAAAAACTTCTTTATTGATAGAAATTTAATCTTCTTGGTTGAAAATTGACCTTTTTTGGTTAAACATTCCATTTTATGGTTGAAATATCAGCTGTTACATGCTTCGTTGAGAATAAATTTTGTTATTGTTGAAAATTTGAGTGTTCGCCTAACAGTCAAACTATTTTGTAAGAAAATTAATTTTTTATTAAGGATTGATGACTATAGTTAAAAATGTAACTATTTTCTTTCAAATGATCTTTATATTAAAAATTCTACCGTTTCGTAGAATATTCATGTTTTTGGCTTAAAAATTCAACAATTTGGTAGAAAATTAAGCTATTTATTTGAAAATTAAATTTTTTGGTTCGAAAAGTTCTATTTTTAGGTAGAAAATGCAACTTTTTTTGTATATAATTCGTCTTTCGAACTTTAAAATTAAATAACTTTGATAAAAATTCCTCTTGTTTGGTAGAACATCAATCTTCGTAGTCGAAAATTCCTCTTTTTGGTCGAAAATTTAACAATTTTGTTGAAATTTTGTTTCTTTTTTTTGAAGTTTTTTTTTTATCTGAGATTTTATCTGAAAATTTAACTATTCTTTTTTTGGTTGGAAATTTATCCTCTATATCATATAAGTTAATAATTCAACTATTTGGTAGAAAATTCATATGATTTGTTAAAAAGTCATCTTTTTTTCGTAGAAAATTTTTGTTGTTGGTTGAAAGTTCACCTTTTTGGTGAAGATTTCAACTATCTTATTAAAAATTCATCTTTCTTGATTGAAAATTATCTTTTTTGCATCTTTCATGGTAGGAAAGTCATATTTCTTGGTTGAAAATAAATTTTTTTGATGAAAATTCAACTGACTTCTAATAAATTTGTCTTTTTGTCTCGATCATTCAAGTATTTGATTCCATTTTAGTCTTTTTTGTTTAAAAATTTGACCACTTGGTTGAAAATGCATCTTTTTATCTTGACAATTCAAGTTTTTTGTTAGGAATTCAACAATTTTGTTAAAAATCTAATTATTCCTTGAATTTTAAAATACAGTCTTTTTTATTGAAAATTCATCCTTAATGGTAGAAAAGTCGTGTTTCTTGGTTGAAAATGTATGTTTCTTGGTCAAAAAGTACATTTTTTGTAAAAAATTTAACTGTCTTTGGAAAAATTCGTCTTTTTGGCTTGAAAATTTTACTATTTGGTTAAATCTTTAACTATTTTTTGGAAAACTCGTCTTTTCTACTGAAAAGTTCATCTAACATAATGCAACTGCTGGGTTGAAAATTATTATTACTTTTTTAATTCGTCTTTTTGCGTTAAAAATGCATCACTTTGTATAGAAAATCTTTTTTGGTTGAAGGTTCAACTTTTCTTCATTAATGCAATTTATTTCGGCTTGAAATCTTAGGAATTTAAAGTGTTTCATATTGAATTCAATATGGTTTTCCACATTAATTTCATTTAAAAGAATTTATAAACGTAAAATATGTCTCGAGCTAACGACTACGCTACTATGGATGGCCCATTACTGATGAGACGTTCCTGCAGTCTCATAAAATGCTGATTTCGAGTAAAATATCGTACATCACTCGTAGTGTTGCACACGTCTTCTCATGTGAAGTACAATGTTCGCAGAACTCGTTCTACAAACATTAATCTCCCCGTCTAAGTCGTGCCTAACACTACTTCTGATTTAATGTTCTATTAATTACTACTATTATTTTGTGTTCTTATTTTTTGCAGCTAAATGCATTCAGGAAAATAAAGTTGGCAGATGGAGACGTGTCGAGTGTTAGACCACTACAGGCGCTAAACAATCGTCAAGTTAAGTTGGCGTATGCTAAGAATGATGATTTAGTAGCACAACAAATTTAATTATGGATGCTACAAGTAATTGTCGGTAACCGGCTGCGCTCGGGAATGGTTTTCTGCAGTTTTCCTTTCCCTTGGCCAAACTTTGAAGCAAATGCGAGTGCTACTAATAAATATCCGTCCGCAGGCGGTACGGCATAGATTATAAGGATATGGGGTTTCTTTTTGAATGCAAATGTGTGTAATAAGATAAAATAAAGTCTTTGGGTCTATCCACAATTTTTTTCTTTTCGTTATTTCAAGTATTTACCTCAGTTATTGCGCAACTAGGTATAAATTGTTACTAAATTTTCCATCTATCCAAACCTATGATTTCAGATCATTAGCTCTTATCCTGATAGACTTCATTTAACTTTTTGAAATGATCTCTAGATCTTAAATAAGAACTTTTGGGCTTTTTTTCTTACTCAAGGTGACCGCAAGACTTTATTTTCAAAATTATTATTTTTCAAAATTTGGTCCATCTGGCCTGGTAAAAAAGCAGTTCTGCCCTAGGCTTAGATCTATACTTAAACCTAGGTTAAAACATGGGTTCATGTCCGTCGCGATTTTTTGTTTTTTTAATAAATTTAATTATTTCGACAAATTTTTGACGATAAATTTTGTATTTCTAATGAAAATAGCGTTAATTAATAACAGTCTAGTCAGAAATCAATTTTGTATCACATTTTTTTATTTGTGTTAAAAAGTGGTAGATATTTCGCTTGTACTTTTTCGATTTTGTTTTTGAAAAATTGGGATTTTGAGACAATAGTGAAAAATAATTAAATTTTCTTCAGAATTTCTGAATTAAACTTCCTGCTATTAATGCAGCTTCAGCTGCGCAGGCCCATTGAGAGCATTAGTTCCAAATTTGATTATTTATTTTTTCCCTAGCTTTTGTTGTTTGTCCAAAAATTACATTTTCTTTATTTTCAATATTATTAATTTTTACGAATAAAACCAAAAACTATGAGTCCTATAAAAAAGTGATTAATAGAAAATTTGTAGATCTTTGCTGGTTGGATAATTTGTGTGTCACTATCTTTTTTCTTATCTTGCATAGTTCGACCACAAAATGGAATTTTTTATTTTTTAATATGTTTTGTAGGATCAAAATTTGAAATTTCGATTTTTCAAGAAAATTGAAAAAGGTGCTATGATAATCACGTAGGGCTTTCAAAAAGCACGGTTTTCTCTTCTTGATTTTTTTTTCATTTTGCACGTTGTTTCTATTTTATCAAAAAAGTCGTAGTGAAAAATTGTACGACTTTTCCAGTACTAAAAATAGCCGTACATTAAATTTTTTTATTTAAAAAAAAATTGTGTTAAGTTAATAACTACGGTAGTTACCAGGAGGAGGGGCTTAGTTTGGAATTCATATCGATTGGTTAAGAATTCTAGAATTTGGTTGAAAATTTTATTATTTTGTTAAAAATACAGCATTTTGTTAAAAATACAGCATTTTGTTAAAAAGTACAATTTTTTTGTTAGAAATCCAGCTACTTGGTTGAAAATTATACTAGTTTGTTACAAATTCATTTTTTCGGTTGTAGATTCATATCATTGGAAAAAAATTAACTGTATTACATTTTTGAAAATGAATCTTCTGTTTTAATAAATCATCTCTTATGTTGAACGCTCTTTTCCAAAATCAATTTTTTTTTAATTTCATCATTTTAGTTAAAATTGCAACTATCTTATTAAAAATTCATTTATTTTTGGTTGAGAATTTTTTTTTAACGAACAATGTAACTATCCCATTTTTGGTTGAAAATTTAATTTTTCTAGTTGAAAATTCATTTACTTTGTCAAAAATATGTTTTTTTTGGTCAATAATTAATCTTCTTGGTTTCAAATTCATACATTTTGGTTGAAAACTCAACTATTTTGTTGAAATTTATCAATTGAGTCTGTCGGAAATTCATACTTTTTTAGGATCCACCTCTTTGGTTGAAAATTATTTAGCTATTCCATTTTTAGAAAAATAATCTTCCGACTTAAGAAGTCATATTTTAGGTTGAACTCTTTTGTAGACTATTATTATTATTTATTTATTATTTTTATTTAACGACAGCTTGCACGATACATATATAATACCTCATGCTAACTGCGATATTTGTTTAGGTCAAAAGACCTGTACAAAGGGGTTGAATTTAACGATAAGCTACTCTATTACAATATTAATACAATGTACACAATTTACACTACGGAGACATTATAAAAGCCCTAACTTTCAGTACACTGGACAAGTATTTAGCGACACGCAATAATTCTGTTTTATCCGGGGAATTCAGGAGCGCAATCCAGAACGGACCAGAGGCTGTGAGACTAACCGCGGACTCAAAACAATCCTTTCTGACATCCCTATACATAGGGCATTCTGCCAACAAATGAAACAGATTCTCCTCCACTCCCAGGTTGCAGATTGTGCAGAGTTGCCCCCTAGTGTATCCAAAAGAAAGATCCCCCAATGAGAATCTACCCCTCACGTCTCCCATAAGACGCACCTGAGCAAGAAGTCTAACGTATCTAAACGGTATTCCGCCATAAAGATACTGCTGTCCCATGGGAGCAATCCATAGGTGAGGCATCACCTGAAGAGATGATGTCTGACTCAGCCTGCACAGGTCCGCATCTCTAAGATAGGCCTCGAATTTCGCGAGGATTAAATCCTTGTTGTTCTGTAAACTTACCAAGTTCAAGCCGGACCATAAGGCCTCCATTCCACACAACGTGATAAGATGTTTTAGTTGCAGGACCCAGTTAAACTTGGGAACTGCCCTACCTGCGTCCGCAAGGACTTGTAGACGTTTTAAACAAACTTTAGGAAGCCTCTCTTCACCCATACCCAAGACCTTTTCTAGCCAATTTAAGGCCATCTTTAATATGTTGTATGCTAGTGGAACACGGCCTAGTTCCAGTCTCAATGCGTAACCTGGAGTGTGTGAAGGCAGGCCCAGAACTCTCTTGAAGAAAGTAGTGTGGATTACCTCTACCTCCTCACAATACCTCAAACCCCAGATCCCTATGGCGTAAAAAAGGACGCTTGAGATAAGGCTCTGAAATAAAATTAGTTTAGAGCGCCAAGATTCCGACTTGGAGGCTCGAACGACTTGCAAAGATGAACCCACGGCTATCTTAGCGGCAGTAACCCTTTTGGTGCACGCCAAAGAAAAGGTACCTGAGCTTCCAAAAAGCTTGCCCAGGTAGGAATATTCCCGGACCATCTCCAATTGATTGCCCGCAAACGTAAAATTTGGTATCAACGGAGGTCTGCCCCTATGAAAAACCATGGTCTTGGTCTTGGCTGTATTGACTTCCAGATAATTCAACCTACAATATTCTGCAATAGCATTAATTTTTCTCTGGAGATCAATCCTAGTGTCAGCAAGTACAACTATATCATCAGCATATGCCAAAAGGATAACCTCGATAAGGTGGTCAATTGAAATTCCCCTAAGGCCACGACTCAACAAAAAACTTTCCAAATCCCCGATTGTTAAGATGAAGAAAATTGGGCTAAGGAGCTCACCCTGAAGGACTCCGCATTCTACGTCAACTGGGGACGTGGTGCCCTCTGGAGTGCGAATGGACATCCTAGCTGCATCATAGAGACTTTTCACCACCCTAATAAATTTTGTGCTGACACCTAGGCTCGATAATTTTCGCCAGAGCAGATCATGGTTGACTGAGGGGAAGGCTCTCTTGAAATCAATAAAACAGGCAAAAACCTTACGACCAGGAGTGGAAAGATGGATCTGTACGATGGAGCTCAAAACAAATATATGGTCCGTACAACCTCTGGCCGCCCTAAAACCCGCCTGAAATTCCGGCAAACACTGACACTCATTCATCCACGCCACCAATCTGTCCAGGAGGATCCGTGTGAATATTTTAGCAATAACGTTTACTAGCGCAATGTCTCTATATGAGGCTGGGTCCTTTTTGTCACCCTTTTTAAATAGCATGCACGTAAGAATATTTGCCCAATCTGAGGGAACCTCCTCATTCTGCCAGACCCTCCTGAACAAACATTCAAGGTAATCCACTCCTAAATCGGGAAGCGCTTTATCAAATTCCGCAGAAATGCCATCTTCACCTGGCGCTTTCCCTGGTTTACATTTGCGTATGGCAGCAATTATTTCGTTTTTGGAAATCGACCCATCCAGGAGAGGATGTGTGTTTACGGACCAAGCAAGGTCAAGTCCAAGTTTAGGAGGGTACAGAGAGTTCGCGAAGTCTTGCCACGTTTGCAGGTCGATACAATTTCCATACGCAGGCCTAATCTTAAAAAAGTTGACTGCCCTCCAGAATTCTGCAGAACCTCTGGCTGCCTCAAGAGCATTCTGGAAAGCCTTCTCGTAGTTTGCCTTCTTAGCGTTCATAAGAGATATGTACGCCCTTTTATCTGAATTATATTTAAGGATGTCCACTTGCGCAAACCCAGACAATTTACAAATCCTTAGACTTTTTTCTACCTTTTTCCTACTGTTAAGACAGGCCCAGTCATACCACGGTTTCTTCCCCACAAAAGAGGAAGAAGGCCTAGCAATCATACCCGCTCCCGACGCCGCTTTCTTAATAGAGGATATGAGATTCTCATTCATTGCATGCACCGAGACCGTATTCCAAGAGTGTGGGTCAGAGAGCGACAGCCTATTAAGAAATAACTCCCTCCTAGCCTCTCTCCATATTAGTTTCGCACTCGTACTCGTATTCCTAGCTTCAACAACCCCGTCCCTAACACCCATTCGTACATTGGACACTTCTACGCAGATCGGAAGATGATCGGAGCGAGTTGCAATAGGAATAACTTTAAAATTTTTGATTACATTGATTGAAGTAAGAGCGCAAGCCGCGAGATCAATAGTACTCCCACTCCCGCAGGACAGGCGGGTGTAGCTTGCCGGCCAATCACCACCGAATCTGCCGTTGAGGAAAGCAAAGCCATGCACTTCCAAATATTCGACCAAAGCAAGACCCCTTCTACACACGTCACGATCCAACACGGATCTTTCCGCAAATGCATTTACCCCCTCCGGGAAGGCTTCATAAGGTACCTGGTTTAGATTACCAATACGCGCGTTAAAATCCCCACCCAGAATTACAGGAATAGAAGGATATAATTCCTCTAACCGCACAAGTACTGAATCCAAACTTTCGCAAATTGACTCTCTGTCTAGCCCCGGCTTAAAATATATCAAGCCGACTATAAATCGTGATGAAGAAAAGGCGCACTTTATGAAGATCCACTCAGGGGATATATCAAGGGCTTCGCAAGCATACCGTTTTCGGTTTACAAATATGACTAAGCCACCACTTGCTCTACCAAATCTACTTACTTTTATTGCACTCGCCGAGAAGCATTCATGATGAGGGAGCCAGGAGGGGAGGGCTACAGGAGCCGCCAGGAGCCACGTTTCACATACGCAAAGAATATCGCTGTCCAAGATAGCCGTTGAAATGTCTCCCAGGTTAGCGAACCCATGAGAGTTCCAGAAGACAATCCGAATTTCTTCTCCCGCCCCTAAAGTACTGTCATTCGCTATTCTTGCGAGAGTTTCTGGTATCTCTTCGGGGTGTCGATTTCTTGTCTTGACTAGACGAGAGTGGGCCATCGGGATTCTGATTTCCGGAGAGAAAGTCAGTAATTGAGCCAGTCCTTGTCCGTTGGCTTTTCCCGGTTGAGGATGCTGAATCAGACCCAGATCCATCTCGTTTCGGCGGTCTTCCTCTCTGTCTCCTGACGGTGTTCCTCGCGACAAGAAATGTCTCCGTTGAACTAGGAGGAGAGCCTGTGCCCATCGAGTGAATGTCGTCCTTGGATAGGGGTTTTCCATTGTAAATTAAATCCTTCCCCTTAATTGAGACATCGTACCCTTGTTCCGACAGTTTCCTCTTCGTTTCCCATAGACTGTTTCTCAATTGTCTCTCCATCTTTGACCTGTCGCTTGTCACCGAAAGACCTATAGTCGAAAACTCTTTAGCCCTTTCAAAAACACGAGCCTATGCGATGGCGAGCCTAGCTTGATAAGGACTGGTCTAGCGCCTGGATTTCTTCCTAAGCGGGTGGCTGATTCCACCACAACGGACTCCACCTTGGCCTTGCAAAATACGTCGCGAACGGACCGTATAAGGTCTTTATTAATAACTTCATTGTCCTTGAGCTTGTGCATTATTATATTTTTGGCACATGCATCTCTTCGGAGGTGAAGAACTTCCTCCGTAAGTAAACTGACATCATCTTCCAGCGCGGAATTCCTCCTCTCAAGCTCCTCGTTTCGGATCTTCAAAGCCTCAGCCTCTCCTTTCAGGATCAAAAGATCATTTTTAATCTGGTCCACCGAACCCTTTAGTGTGGTCATATCGGCCTTAGTTGCCGACGTATCCTTTTTTATGGAGGTCAGGAGAGCTTCAAATCGCTCAACGTGCGAAGCTGCCATCCCGGGTTCCGCCATCTCACAATACGGCAGTGTACAGTCAGCTGATTACAAGTGAGCGACTGATGTTTATTGGACAGATAGTACGGAGAAGCACTGCAAACACTCCACTTCAAACACGGTTTTTACACCAAAACAGATCAAATCCAATTGCACCAACGAAGCACCCGCGAGATCGACACCCCCGCACCTTGCATGCCAAAAATCAGAGCAAGCTTTAGTCAGAAAAATAGAATATTAGCGAAATTATTCGGCGCGACACCAAGCGTGACCAGCAGGCATGCCGCCATATTTCAACCTCCTGTTTTAAAGATTTAAGTCATAAAAAAATTCATTTTCAAAATTGGGGACAGTCCAGAGACAGTCAAGAATTTGTTAAAAGAAATAGTAAAAAAAAATTAATCCCAAAAAAATATTTTTTAAATCATAATAATATTTTTTAGATAGTATGGGTTTACATGAATCACTCTCTTTGAGTTAAAAAGGTAAAAGTTCAATATTTTATAGTTACGCTTTGAAAAATGGTTTGAAATTTTATTTTTTCAGCGACCCATAAATAAAATAATAAATCCGGCTTGCCGTGCCCGTACTGTTTACAGATAAATTTATTACTTTTCATGCTGGGTTATATGCTAGGTAATACGACTAATCTCTAGAAAGCTTTCAAAGATGAATTAAATCTTAAAATGTACATACCGAAGCTTCTTAGCGTATCATATTAAATTCTGTATGTGTATTTTTTGATCTCAGTCAACTTTCCGGTGAATGTAGAAACTGTGGACGCAATTATTTTCTTATGAATTTATTTATAAAAAAAAGCGCAAGCCGGCTCTTAGAAAAATATTTGTCTTGAATTAAAGAAACCATTTCTTTGACTTAATTTTTTTCATTTACAAAAAGTTACTTTAAAATGAAGAAAATATTTTTAACTTGAAAAAAAAATTCGCACTGGAAAAAAAATCTTTTCTTTGACCAAAGAAATTTCTTTGAATTAAAAGAAATTTCTTTGAATCAAAACGAATCGAAGAAAATTTTTTTTGACTGGAAGCCATTTAATAATTTGCTTTGATTAAGAAAAATTTTCTTTCAATCAAATATAATTTTTTTTTACTAAGAGATAATTAATAATTTTCTTCAATTTAAAACAGTTAAAAATTTAAGAAAAATTAAAAATGGAATTTTGAACAGTTGAGAATTCAATTTTCAGCAATTGAAAATGCAATTATTAAAAATTAAAGAAATTTAAAATTGCATTTTATATTTTATATCCCCTGAAATTTTTGGAATCCGTAGAAATCTTTTGTCACAGTTGAACTTTCAACTGTTAAAAAGTGAAGAAAATTAAAGATTGGATTTTTATTAATTCTTTAAATTTTTTTTAAATAACTTAAAATATTTAAAATCCTTCGAAATTTTTTGAGTTTCTTCATATCTCTTGAAATCGCTGAAATCCGTAGGAAATCGTTAACACAGTTAAATTCTCAAATGTTATAAATTTTGAATTTTCGGCAGTTTAATTTTCAAAAAAAAAAAAAATTATTGTGCTAAAATTTGACAAAAAATGGAAAATTGAAAAATTCAGTTGTTACAAAAGGAAGAAAATTTAAAATTCAATTTTCTTTAAATTTTAATTATTGAAAATTCAGCTATAAAAATAGAAGGAAAATTGAAATCGTTAAAATCCGTAGAAATCTCCTGACGCAGACGAATTTTCAATTTTTGAAAATTGAACTCTCAAGAATTGCATTTTTAACAGTTCAAGTTTCAATAGCTGAATTTTTGATTTTCTTCAATTTTCAAATGTTGAAAATAGAAGAAAATTAAAAATTGTATTTCCAACAATTCTTCAGAATCTTTTAAGATAACTCAACTGCTGAAAATTGGAAAAAAATTGAATTTTTAGCAGTTAAATTTTCAACGTAAAAAAGAATTAAACTGTTAAAAATTGACAACAAATTAAAAATTGAAAACTGAATTTTCAAGAATTCTTTGGAATCTTTTAAAATGTTTCAAGGAATCTGTTTTATCATCAGAGAATAACATAAATTTTCAACGTCTTTTCAGAATAGATGGAAATATGAATTTAAAATTATTTCGAATAATATTTTTTCTGAAAAAAGATCTTCTCCTTTCGCTCCGTTGGGAATCGAACCACAGAACTTCCGATTGCTGGTCGGGTGCTTTACCATTAAGCTACTAGAGAGATCGAGAAAAGACATTTTTTTTCGAAAATACACGCATTATTTTGCAAGGTGGTACATATCCCTTTTTTCAAGGAATCTGTATTATCCTCAGAGAAAAACAGAAATTTTCAACGTCTTTTCAGACTTGATGGAAATATGAATTAAAAATTATTCCAATTAATTTATTCTGAAAAAAATCTCCTTTCGCTCCGCTGGGAATCGAACCACAGAACATTATTAACATTATTAACTACACATTAATCGAAATAATTTTTAATTCGTATTTTCATCTAGTCTGAAAAGACGTTAAAAATTATTGCTTTCTCTGATGATAATACAGATTCCTTGAAAAATTAGATATGTAACACCTTGCAAAATAATGGTGTATTTTCTGAAAAAAGTTTCTTCTCTCGATCTCTCTAGTAGCTCAATGGGAAAGCATCCGACCAGCAATCGGAAGTTCTGTGGTTCGATTCCCAGCGGAGCGAAAGGAGAAAATCTTTAAAAGCTTTCGGAATTTTTTGAGTTTCTTTTTATATCTCAAAATAGTAGAAATACTCAGAAATCCATTCAGAGATAAATTTTCAACAGTTTGAAATTCCTCTGCTGGAAATTGAAGAAAGCTGAATTTTTAATAATGAAATTTTCAATAGTTGAAAATTCACTTTTCAAGTTTAAAATTAAGCTATTGAAAATTAAAGAAAATTAAACATTGCGTTTTTAATAATTCTTTTGAAAGATCGAAAATAAGTTATAATCTTAAAAAACTGTGAAATTTGCAAAGTTTCTTCGTATTCGTTTAAACCGTTGAAATATTTAGAAATCCCGTGACACAGTTTTCTCAATTTTTTCTTTCAACTGTTGAAAATTGAGGAAAATTAAAACTCAAAATTCTTATTTTCAGCAGCTAATTTTCAACAATCGAATTTCTCGCAGATAGCAAAAATTGAAATTTCAAAATTGAAGAAAATTGAGAATTAAATTTTCAACAGTTCTTAAGAGTCTTTTAAAATTAATTATAATTTTTTGAATCTAAAATATTTTTTTTATTCTCTTCATTTCTTGAAATTGTTGAAATCCGTAAAAATCTCTTAACACAGTTGAATTTCCAAATGTTGAAAATTGAAGAAAATTCAAGTCTGAATAGTTGAATTTTCAGCAGTTTAATTTTTAACAGTCGAATTTTCCAAATTTAGACAAATTTTAATGTTGAAAATTGACAAAAAATTGAAAATTGAAGAAAATTGAAAATAAAAATTTCAAAAATTCTTTAGAATCTTTAAAAATTACTTATAATTTTTTAAATCCCAAAATTCTTTTTGATTTTCTTCATATTTATTGAAATTGTTGAAATTAATAAAAATCTCTCAACACAGTTGAATATTCAACTGTTGAAAACTGGATACAATTAAAATCTCAACAGTTTAATTTTAACACTCGAATTTTCCAAATTAAAAAAAAAATTAATGTTGCAAATTGACAAAAAATTGAAAATTGAAGAAAATTGAAAGTTAAAATTTCAACAATTCTTTAGAATCTTTTGAAACTACTCATAATTTTTTTATTTTAATTTTTTTTTATTTTCTCCATATTTATTGAAATTGTTGAAATCGGTAAAAATTTCAACAGTTGAATTTTCAACAGTCGAATTTTCCAAATTCAAAGAAATTTAAATGTTCAAAATTGACAAAAAATTGTAAATTGAAGAATATTGAAAATTAAATTTTCAAGAATTCTTTAGAATCATTTCAAATTACTTAGAATTTTTTTATTCTTAAATTTTTTTGATTTTTTTCTTTTTTTGAAATTGTTGAAATCCGGGAAAATCTCTTGAAATAGTTGAATTTCCAACTGTTGAAAATTAAAGAAAATTAAAGTTTAAACATTTGAATGTTCAGCAGTTCAATTTTCAACAGTCGAATTTTTCACAGATAAGAAAATTGAAATGTTTAAAATTGACGAAAAAATGAAAATTGAAAAAATAATTGAAAATGAAATTTTCAATAATTCTTCAGAATCTTTTGAAATTACTTATCATTCTTTAAATCTTAAATTTTTTTGATTTTCTTCATTTTTTTTTTAAATTGTTGAAGTCCTTAAAAATCTCTTGACACAGTTGAAGTTCCAACTGCTGAAAATTAAAAAAAAATGAAAGTCTTATCAGTTGCATTTTTAGAAGTTTAATTGTTAACAGCTGAATTTTAAATTTTTTTCAGTCTTCAACTGTTGAAAAATAAAGAAGATTAAACATTGAATTTTCATAATTTTTTTCGAATCTTTCAAAATAACTTCAAATCTATAAAGTAATTCTAAATTTTCTATGTTTTTGCATATCCCTTGGAATTGTTATAATCTGTAGAAAACCGTTGACAGAATTTAATTTTTAACTGTTAAAAAAATTGAAATGTTGAAAATTGACAAAAAATTGGAAATTGAGGAAAATGACATTTTCAACAATACTTCAGAATCTTCTTAAATTACTTATAATTTTTCAAATCTTGATTTTTTTTAAATCCTAAATTGAAGAAAATTAGAGTCTTAACAGTTGAGTTTTCTGAAGTTTAATTTTTAAAAGTTCAAACATTGAACGGTTGAAAATTGACAAAAAGTAGAAAATTGAAGAAAATTAAATTTTCAAAAATTCTTTGAAATCTTTTCAAATAACTTAAAAGCTTTAAAATCCTCAGAAATTTTTTGATTTTCTTCATATATCTTGAAATTCATGATCCATTAAAATAAGTGAAAAGAATTAAAAATTTCTGTCTGACTAAAATAGGCGAAAAACTTAATCATTCTAAGAAGCGAATTTCGTAATCAAAAAATGTGTTAAAAAAATTTATAATGACAAAATTTTGAAAAATTTCACATGAGTCAGTCAGAGAAAAGTTTCTTTCATTCAAAGAAATTTTTTTGTGATACAAAGAAATTTCTTTGGTTCAAAGAGATGGTTTTTTGTTCGAATGTAAGTTTTTTCTCAGTTAAAAATTATTTTCTTTCTCTCAAACTTAATTTTATTTAAATGCAAAAAATTATCTTAAAGAAACGCTTTCATCCATACAAAAAAAAAA
>CAKNYM010052691.1:365499-382310 GCA_932195095.1 Andricus curvator | reverse complement strand
AAAAAAAAAAGGAAGTAGCGAGCATTTATTTGAGAATAAAATTTTATTGACCCTCCCCAACGGGTCGATTCAGTTTAATATTAATATCGTCATTCATGTTAAATATGCAACAGAGGCTTCATTATTTTCGATGTGAATTTTCAAATTTTATTCAAACGTAATATTCATAAAGCTTTGATGAAAATTTAATTAATTAATACCTTGTGTGAGAGACCTTCGTAATCATAATAAAGTCATCGAAATAAATTTTACCGTTAATTAATTTTGATGGAGTGAATAATGTAAATTTTATACATTTTATGAATTTATTATTTTTATTAAAAAATATTTCAAATATTTCGCAAAGATTTCACAAAAATTTCAATGATTTTCTCAGGATTTCAAAGATTTCGGATAGATTTAAAAGATTTTAATTATTTCAGAAAAATTTCAGATAGATTTCAAAGACTGCACAAAGATTTCAATGAGTTTACAAAGATTTCAACAATTTCACAAACATTACCAAATATTTCAAAAATGTTTCAAATATTTCGCAAAAATTTCCAAATATCTCAGAAATATTTCACAAAATTTTTAATGATTTTCTTAGGATTTCAAAGATTTCAATGATTTCCCAAAAATTTCACAAAGATTTCAAACATATTTCAATGATTTCCCAAAAATTTCACAAAGATTTCGAATAGATTTCAATGATTTTCTAAACATTTCAAAGATTTCACAAATTTTCAAATAGATTTCAATGATTTTCTAAAGATTTGAAAGATTTCATAAAGATTTAAAATATTTCAACAATTTCACAAACATTACCAAATATTTCAAAAATGCTTCAAATATTTCGCAAAAATTTCCAAATATCTCAGAAATATTTCACAAAAATTTTAATGGTTTTTTTTAGGATTTCAAAGATTTCACAAAGATTTCTATGATTTCCCAAAAATTTCACAAATATTTCAAATAGATTTTCAGGATTTCACAAATATTTTAAATATTTCAACAATTTCACAAAGATTACCAAATATTACAGAAATGCTTCAAAAATTTCTAAATATCTGAGAAATGTTTCACACAAATTTTTATGATTTTCTCAGGATTTCAAAGATTTTGAACGATTTCACAAAGATTTCGGATACATAGATTTAAAATATTTTAATTATCTTACAAAAATTGCAGATAGCAAAGATTTCAATGATTTCCCAAGGATTTCAACAAGATTTTATAATTTTACAAATATTTCAAAAATATTTCAAATATTTTGCAAGGATTTCCAAAGATATCAGAAAGATTTCACAAAGATTTCACTGATTTTTTAACGATTTCAAAGATTACAAATGTTTCGCAAAGATTTTGGATAGATTTAAAGGATTTCACAAAGATTTTAATTATTTGAAAAAAATTCCGATAGATTTCAAAGAGTGCACAAACTTTTAATGATTTCCCGAAGATTTAACAAAGGTTTCAAATATTCCGCAAAGATTTCAGATAGATTTAAAAGATTTCACAAAGATTTCAATGATTTCCCAAAAATTTCACAAAGACTTTAAATAGATTCAAGTGATATTCTAAAGATTTAATAAATATTTCAAATATTTCGCAAAGATTTCGGATAGATTTCACAAAGATTTCAAATATTCAGCACAGATTTCAGATAAATTTATAAGATTTCACAAAGACTTCAATGATTTTCTAAAAATTTCAGATAGATTTCAATGAATTCCTCAAGATTTCAAAGACTTTAAATATTTCGAAAAGTTTTCCGCTAGATTAAAAAGAGTGCACAAAGAGTTCAATGATTTCAAAAGGATTTCACAAACATTACAATAATTTCACGAACATTATCAAAAATTTCAAAAATATTTTAAAGATTTCCGATATATTTCAAAGAGTGCACAAAGATTTTTATGATTTTCAAAAGATTTCATAAAGATTTCAGATAGATTTTAATGAATTTCTAAGGATTTCAAAGATTTCAAATATTTCGCAAAGATTTCGGATAGATTTAAAAGATTTTACAAAGATTTCAATGATTTTCCAAAAATTTCACAGAGATTTCAAATAGATTTCAATGATTTTTTAAAGATTTCAAAGATTTCGCAGAGAGTTTAAAGATTTCAACAATTTCACAAATATTACAAAATATTTCAAAAATACTTCAAATATTTTGCAAAGATTTCCAAAGATATCGAAAAGATTTCACAAAGATTTCAATGATTTTCAGATTTCAGATAGAATTATAAGATTTCACAAAGACTTAAATGATTTTTCAAAGATTTCATAAAGATTTCAGATAGATTTCAATGATTTCCCAAAGATTTTAAATATTTTGCAAAGCTTTCCGCTAGATTTCAAAGAGTGCACAAAGATTGCAATGATTTCACAAAGATTACAATAATTTCACGAATATTATCAAATATTTCGCAAAGATTTCCAAAGTTTTCACAAAGATTTCACAAAGACTTAAATGATTTCCCAAAGATTTCACAAAGATTTCAGATGGATTTGAATGATTTTAAAGATTTCACGGAGATTTAAAATATTTCAAAGAGTTCAATGATTTTCCAAAGATTTCAGATAGATTTCAAAGAGTGCACAAAATATGTCAATGATTTTAAAAAGATTTTATAAAGATTTCAGATAGATTTCAATGATTAAAAAAATTCCACAAAGATTTCCGATATATTTAAAACAGTGCGAAAAGATTTCAATGACTTTTAAAAGACTTCATAAAGATTTCAGATAGATTTTAATAATTCCCTGAAGATTTCAAAGATTTCAAATATTTCGCAAAGATTTCGGAGAGATTTGAAAGATTTCACTATTACTTCAAAGATTTCAATAATTTCACAAGTATTACCAAATATTTCAAAAATACTTCAAAGATTTCGCAAAGATTTCCAAAGTTTTCACAAAGATTTCACAAAGACTTCACTGATTTTAAAGATTTCATGAAGATAAAAAATATTTTACAAAGATTTCCGATAGATTTCAAAGATTGCACAAAGATTTCAATGATTTTCAAAAGATTGCATAAAGATTTCAGATAGATTTTAATGATTTCCTAAAGATTTCAAATATTTCGCAATGATTCCGAATAGATTTAAAAGATTTCACAAAGAGTTCAATTATTTCACAAAAATGTCCGATAGATTTCAAAGAGTGCCCAAAGATTTTAATGATTTCCCGAAGATTTCACAAAGATTACAATAATTTAACAAATATTATCAAATATTTCGAAAATATTTCAAATATCTCCAAAGATTTCAACTATTTAGCAGAGATTTCGAAAAGATTTATAAGATTTCACAAAGACTTCAATGATTTTCCAAAGACTTCACAAAGATTTCAGATAGATTTCAATGATTTTAAAGATTTCACGAAGATTTAAAATATTTCACAAAGATTTCCAATAGTTTTCAAAGAGTGCATAAAGATTTCCCAAGGATTTCACTAGGATTACAATAATTTCCCAAGGATTTCACAAAGATTACAATAATTTCACAAAGAGTATCAAATATTTCAAAAATATTTCAAATATTTAAAAAATATTTGAAATATTTTAAAAATATTTCAAATATTTCGCAAAGATTTCCAAAGTTTTCACAAAGATTCCACAAAGACTTGAATGATTTTCCAAAGAGTTCACAAAGATTTCAGATAGATTTCAATGATTTTAAAGATTTCACAAAGATTTAAAATATTTCACAAAGATTTGAAAAATCATTGAAATATTTGTGAAATCTTTCTGACACCTTTGGAAATCCTTGCGAAATATTTGAAATATTTTTGAAATATATATAATTGAAATCTTTGTGAAATCTTTGAAATTTATCCGAAATCTTCGCGAAATATTTGAAATCTTTTAAATCCTTAGAAATGCATTAAAATCTATCTGAAATCTTTACGAAATCTTTTGAAAATCATTGAAATCTTTGTGCACTCTTTGAAATATATCGGAAATCTTTAAAATATTTTTGAAATTTTTGATAATGTTCGTGAAATTATTGTAATCTTTGTGAAATCCTTGGGAAATCATTGAAATCTTTGTGCACTCTTTTTAATCAAGCGGAAAACTTTTCGAAATATTTAAAGTCTTTGAAATCTTGAGGAATTCATTGAAATCTATCTGAAATCTTCGTGAAATTTTTGGAAAATCATTGAAGTCTTTGTGAAATCTTATAAATCTATCTGAAATCTTCGCGAAATATTTGAAATCTTTGTGAAATCCTTAGAAATGCATTAAAATCTATCTGAAATCTTTGCCAAATATTTGGGAAATTATTGTAATCTTTGTGAAATCATTGAAATCTTTGTGCAATCTTTGAAATCTAGCGGAAAGCTTTGCGAAATATTTAAAATCTTTGAAATCTTTAGGAACTCATTGAAATCTATGTGAAATCTTTGGAAAATCATTGAAGTCTTTGTGCAATCTTATAAATCTATCCGAAATCTTTACAATCTTTGGAAATATTGAATATTTTTGAAATATTTGATAATATTTGTGAAATTATTGTAATCTTTATGAAATCCTCGGGAAATCATTGAAATCCTTGTACAATCTCTGAAATCTAGGGAAAAATTTTGTGAAATAATTGAAGTCTTTGTGAAATCTTTTGCATCTATACGAAATCTTTGCGAAATATTTGTTAAATCTTTAGAAAATCATTGAAATCTATCTTAAATATTTGTGAAATCTTTGGGAAACCATTGAAATCGTTGTACACTCTTTGAAATATATCGGAATTTTTTGTTGTAATAATTGAAATTTTTGTTAATCTATCCGAAATCTTTGCGAAACATTTGTAATCTTTAAAATCTTTAGAAAATCATTGAAATCTATTTGAAATCTTTGTGAAATCTATGGGAAATCATTGACATCTATATGAAATCTTTGTGAAATTTGTGGAAAATCTTTTAAATCTTTGGGGAATCATTGAAATCTATATGAAATCTTTGTGAAATTTGTGGAAAATCTTTTAAATCTTTGTGAAATTTTTTAAATCTATCCGAAACATTTGTAATCTTTGAAATCTTTAGAAAATCATTGAAATCTATTTGAAATCTTTGTGAAATTTGAGGAAAATCATTCAAATCTTTGTGAAATTTTTTTAATCTATCCGAAACATTTGTAATCTTTGAAATCTTTAGAAAATCATTGACATCTATTTGAAATATTTGTGAAATTTGTGGAAAATCTTTTAAATCTTTGTGAAATTTTTTAAATCTATCCGAAACATTTGTAATCTTTGAAATCTTTAGAAAATCATTGAAATCTACTTGAAATCTTTGTGAAATTCTTGGGAAATCATTGGAATCTATTTGAAATCTTTGTGAAATTTTTGGGAAATCATTGAAATCGTTGTACATTCTTTGAAATATATCGGAATTTTTTTGCTATAATTGAAATCTTTGTGAAATCTTTTAAATCTATCCGGAATCTTTGCGAAACATTTGTAATCTTTGAAATCTGTAGAAAATCATTGAAATCTATTTGAAATCTTTGTGAAATTTTTGGGAAATCATTGAAATCTATTTGAAATCCTTGTGAAATTTTTGGGAAATCATTGAAATCTTTATGAAATCTTTTAAATCTATCCGAAATCCTTGCGAAATATTTAAAATATTTTTGATATATTTGGTAATATTTGAGAAATTATTAGAATCTTAGTGAAATCCTTGGGAAATAATTAAAATCTTTGTGCACTCTTTGAAATCTATCTGCAATTTTTGTGAAATTTTTGGGAAATCATTGAAATCTTTGTGAAATTTTTTAAATCTATCCGAAATCTTTGGGAAACATTTGTAATCTTTGAAGTCCTTGAAAAATCATTGAAATATTTGTGAAATCTTACTAATATCTTTGAAAATCCTTGCGAAATATTTAAAATATTTTCGATATATTTGGTAATATTTGTGAAATTATTAGAATCTTAGTGAAATCCTTAGGAAATCATTGAAATATTTGTACACTCTTTGAAATCTATCTGAAATTTTTGTGAAATAATTAAAATCTTTTAAATCTATCCGAAATCTTTAAAATCTTTGAAATCCTTAGAAAATTATTGAAATTTTTGTAAAGTCTTTCTGATATCTTTCGAAATCTTTGCGAAATATTTGAAGTATTTTTCAAATATTTGAAATTTTCAGTAATTCATTGAAATCTATCTTAAATTTTTGTGAAATTTTTGGGTGGGTCAATTATTGAACCCACTGAAAGAGATGAAAAAATATGGAAATTTATTATTATAATAAATTCATAAAATTTATAAAATTTACAGTATTCACTCCATCAAAATTAATTAATGGTAAAATTGATTTGGATGACTTGATTATGATTACGAAAGTCTCTCACACAAGGTATTAATTAATTAAATTTTCATCAAAGCTTTATGAATATTACGTGTGAATAAAATTTGAAAATTCACATCGAAAATACTGAAGCCTCGGTTGCATATATTTAACATGAATGACGATATTAACATTAAAGTGAATCGACCCATTTGGGAGGGTCAATAAAATTTTATTCTCGAATAAATGCTCGCTACTTCCATTTTTTTTTGTATGGTTGAAAGCGTTTCTTTAAGATCATTTTTTTTTCATTTAACCAAAAGTAACTTTAAAAGAAAGAAAACAATTTTTAATTAAGAAAAAACTTTCATTCGAACAAAAAAACCATCTCCTTAAACCAAAGAAATTTCTTTGAATCACAAAAAAATGTCTTTGAATTGAAGAAACTTTTCTCTGACTGACATTTTAGTGAGACAGAAATTTGTAATTCTTTTCACTTATTTTAATGGATCATGAATTTAAAGATATATGAAGAAAATCAAGAAATTTCTGAGGATTTTAAATATTTCAAGTTATTTGAAAAGATTTCAAAGAATTTTTGGAAATTTAATTTTATTCAATTTTCTTTTTTTTTTGTCAATTTCAAACGTTGAATGTTTTAACTGTCGAAAATTAAACTTTCGAAAATTTCAAGAAACATGAAGAAAATCAAAACAAAAAATTCAGGATTTAAAAAATTACAAGTAATTTAAAAAGATTCTGAAGTATTGCTGAAAATTTAATTTTCTTCAGTTTTCATTTTTTTTGGTCAATTATCAACATTTTAATTTTTTAACAGTTGAAAATTCAATTTTGTCCACGGTTTTCTACAGATTATAACGATTCCAAGGAATAAAAAAACTTCAGAAAATTTATAAGTATTTTATAGATTTTAAGATATTTTAAAAGATTGGAAAAAAAAAATGTTGAAAATTCAATGTTTACTTTTCTTTATTTTTCAACAGTTGAAGACTGAAGAAAATTGAAAATTCATCTGTTAAGAATTAAACTGCTGAAAATTCAACTGATAAGACTTTAATTTTCTTCAATTTTTATCAGTTGAAAATTCAACTGTTAACAAAAAATTGAAAAGTTCCATTTTTCGTTGGAATTTTTTCTTTTTAAAATTGAATTTATTATTATAATAATGAATTTTCAGATTTTTAAATCTCTTTTTGAGTGGGTTCAATAATGATTATAGTTAATGGTATTTGAAAATGTGAGTAAATTTTTCTTTTTTTTTTATCAGAGAGAGAATATATTGATTCGCTTTGAAGTGCCACTCACCTCTCAAACGTATCGATTTCTGTTTCCTCTTGTGTGTTGTAAAACATTGAGTTGAAATTTTAAAGAGCTCAACAGGCGGGACACGCGAGCTGGTCAATAGCTTCAAAGATTTAAAGCTTCATAAAGACCTTTAAAGGGTAGTTGACAAACACTTGATTTTCAAGCAGATTTCCAGGAAAAACATTTTTTCGAATTCGGACTAAGTACTTTTTGTATAAAATATGAGTGACACCCGTTCCTATACAAATTTATTCTACACAAAATATATAGTACACAACGTATGTTGATCATATTTTTCCTACAAAAAACATTTCCGACACAGAATTAAATACTGTTATATTTTTCCTACACAAAATTTCTTCTACACAGAATATTTCCTACACAGAATTTAATATTGTTTATTAAATTTATTTTTTTCCTACACCAAATGTTTTCTACACAAAATATTTTCTACACAGAATTAATTATTTTTCAATACTGTTATATTTTTCCTAAACAAAATATTTCCGACACAGAATTCAATACTGTTATATTTTGCATATAAAAAATGTCTTCTACACAGAATATTTCCTACACAGAACTTAATATTGTTTAATAAATTAGTTTTTTTTCCTACACAAAATTTTGTCTACGCAAAATATTTCCCACACAGAATTTAATATTGTTTAATTTTTTTTCCTACACGAAATTTTTTCTACACAAAATATTTCCTACACAGAATTAATTTTTTTTTTATACTCTTATATTTTTCCTACACAAAATATTTCCGACACAGAATTCAATACTGTTATATTTTGCATACAAAAAATGTCACAGAAATTGACACAACATTTTTTTGACACAAAAAATGACAAGGAATTTAATACTGTTATATTTTTCCTACACAAAATTTCTTCTACACAGAATATTTCCTACACAGAACATAATATTGTTTAATAAATTAATTTTTTTCCTACACAAAATTTTTCCTACACAGAATTAATCATTTTTTGATACTGTTATATTTTTCCTACACAAAATATTTCCGACACAGAATTTAATACTGTTATATTTTTCCTACACAAAATTTCTGCTACACAGAATATTTCCCACACGCAATTTAATATTGTTTTATAAATTTTTGTTTCCTACACATAATTTTTTCTACACAAAATATTTCCTACACAGAACTAATTAATTTTTAATACTGTAATATTTTTCCTACACAAATTATATTTTCTACGCAGAATATATCCTACACAGAAATAAATAGTAAGTATTTTATCCTGAAAATATTTTTTAAATATTGTACAAAAAATTATTTTGTCAAATATTTTTCCTACATAAAATATTTTCTAGGCAGAATATGTTTCACGCTCAATATTTTGGTGTAATATATATATATATATATATATATATATATATATATATATAATCATATTGTTTTGTGCACATTCTACATTAGAATATCTTCATAATAAAATAATACTCTTCAATTCTGTATAGAATATACATATTCTTTGTAGAAAATATTTTGTGTATAAAAAATATTGGATGGAATAACTTTTGTGCAATATTCAAGAAATATTTTCAGGATAAAATAATTACTATTCATTTCTGTGTAGGAAATATTCTATGAAGAAAATCTTTCGTGTAGGAAAAATATAACAGTATTAAATTCTGTGTAGGAAATATTATGTGTAGAAAATATTTTTTGTAGGAAATATTCTGTGTAGAAATAATTTTGTGTAGGAAATATTCTTCATAGAAAATATTTTGTGCAGGAAAAATATAACAGTATAAAAATCTGTGTAAAAATATTATGTGTAAAAAATATTTTGGGTAGGTACAATATAACAGTATTAAACAATATTAAATTCTGTGTAGGAAATATTCTGTGTAGAAAATATTTTGTGTAGGAAATATTCTGTGTAGAAAATCTTTCGTGTGGGAAAAATATAACAGTATTAATTTCTGGGTAAAAAATATTATTTGTAGAAAATATTTTGTGTAGGAACAATATAACAGTATTCAAAAAAATTTAATTCTCTGTAGGAAATATTCTGTGTAGAAAATATTTTGTGTAAGAAATATTCTGTGTAGAAAATCTTTTGTGAGGGAATAATATAACAGTATTAAATTCTGAGTAGAAAATATTATGTGTAGAAAATATTTTGTGTAGGAACAATATAACAGTATTCAACAAAATTAAATTCTCTGTAGAAAATATTCTGTGTAGAAAATGTTTTGTGTAGGAAATATTCTGTGTAGAAAATATTTTGTGTGGGAAAAATTTAACAGTATTAAATTCTGGGTAGAAAATATCATGTGTAGAAAATATTTTGTTTAGGAACAATATAACAGTATTCAACAATATTAAATTCTGTGTAGGAAATATTCTGTGTATAAAATATTTTGTGTAGGAAATATTCTGTGTATAAAATATTTTGTTTAGGAAATATTCTGTGCGGAAAATGTTACGTGTAGGAAAATAATAACAGTATAAAACAATATTGAATTGTGTGTAGGAAATATTCTGTGTACAAAAAGTTTTGTGTAGGGAAAATATGACAGTTATAAATTCTATGTAGGAAATATTTCGTGTAGAAAATATTTGGTGTAGGAAAAATTTGATCAGTATACCTTGTGTACAATATATTTTGTGTGGAATAAATTTGTGTAGAAACAGCATTTTCCCATAAAATATGATATTTATAGCTTTTTCTAAATTGTAAATTGTGAATTTCCCCCTTAAAAAAAGAAGAGAATATTTTTTTAATTGTATATTACAGATCAAAATGCTCTAAAAAGAGCGGAAATAAAAAGATTGTTTAAGAAAATAGTGTAAGAAATACTTTCAACTAAAATTATTGTGGGTGCAATTAATAATTTAATTTTAAACGGTGTAATTTTCTAATATTGCAAGTAAAAATATTGCGCTTTTAACAAGAAAGATGAATTTTCAATTATATACATAAAATTTCAACCAAATATTTTAATTTTGTACAAAAAAAGGTAAATTTTTCAACAAAAAAGGAATAGGTAAATTTTCATTTGAAATATTTCAATTTCGAGTGAAAAAAGCTGAATTTATACAAAAAAGAGAAATTTTCAACAATATAGTTGAATTCTTAAGCAATATAGATTAACTGTCCACCAAATAGCTGAATTTCCAAACAAACAGTTAAATTCTTAATTAAAAAAAATGAAATTTCAACAAAGAATGGAACTGTTTAATTTTTAATTTACAAAATTAATTTAAAAATAAAATTGATTAATTTTTTACAAAGCTGTTCAATTTTCTACCGAACAGCTGAATTTTCAACCAAATAGTTAAATTTTCAACTAAAAAAGATAAAATTCTAACGAAAAATGGGTCAGTTAAATTTTTTGTTAACAAAATTAATTCTCAACCAATAAAGATTAATTTTTTACAAAGCAGTTGAATTTTCAATTTAAACAAAAATAAAATTCCAACGAAAAATGGAACTGTTATATTTTTAGTTAAGAACATTAATTTTCAACAAAATAGTTCAATTTTCAACCAAATGATATCAATTTTGCCCCAGACACCTGAATTTTCAACGAAATAGTAGAATTTTCAACTAAAAAAGAAAGAATCCCAACGAAAAATTGAACTGTTAAATTTTTTATTAAAAAAATTAATTTTCAACCAAACTCAAATTATTTTTCAACCAACCATATGAATTTTTAACCAAACAGTTTAATCTTCAACTGAAAAATATGAAATTCCAACCAAAAATGGAACTGTTAAATTTTTAGTTAACATAATTAATTCTGAACCAAAATAGAATGATTTTTCTTAAAGTAATTGCATTTTCAACAAAATAGTTGAATTTTCAACCAAATGAGATAAATTTTTCACCAAACAGCTTAATTTTTAACCAATTAGTGTACTATTTGGTTGAAAATGTAATAGTTCAATTTTTAGTTAGAAAAATTAATTTGAAAAAAAAATAGATTAATTTTCCTCAAAACAGTGACTTTTTCAACTAAAAAAGATAATTTTTTTACCAAAAAAGGAAAAGATATATTTTTAGTTGAGAAAGTTATTTATCATCTAACAACAAATGTTCATTCAACAAAAAAGTTAAATTTTCAATTGAAATTATGAATCTTCAACTAAAATAACGAATCTTGAACCAAAAAAACGAATTTTTAACAAAGTAGTCCAATTTTCAATCAAGTACATGAATTTTCCACTTAATAAGTTGAATTCTCTACAAAACATGTAATAGTTCATATTTCAAACAAAAAAAATTGTCTTTGAAATTGAACAAAAAATAGAAATTTAAAAAAAAGTTAATTTTCCAAAAATAGTTCAATTTTATATAAAAATAGTTGAATTTTCATTTTGAAAAAATAATTATCAACAAAAGAGTTACATTTTTATTCATAGAGATGAATGTGCAAATGAAAAATAATAATTTTTTATCCGAATCATACATGTAAGGGATTTCTCCGAAACCTTTGCGAAATATTTGATAATTTTTGACGAATCATTTAAATCTTTTCGCACTCTCTGAAATCTATCGGAAATATTTTTGAAAGATTTGAAATCATTTTTGTGAAATCTTTAAAATCATTGAAATCTATCTGAAATCTTTGTGGAATCTTTGGAAAATCATTAAAGTCTTTGTGAAATCTTTGCGAAATATTTGAAATATTTGATAATATTCTTGAAATTATTGTTCTCTTTGTGAAATCATTGAAATCTTTGTGCACTCTTTGAAATCTAGCGGAAACCTTTGCGAAATATTTAAAATCTTTGAAATCCTTAGAAATTCATTGAAATCTTTGTGAAATATTTCTGATATATTTGGAAACCTTTGCAAAATATTTGAAGTATTTTTGAAATATTTGGTAATATTTGTGAAATTATTGAAACCTTTGAAGTCTTTGTGAAATCTTTTAAATCTCACCGAAATCTTCGCGAAATATTTGAACTCATTGGAATCATTTGAATCTATCTGAAATCTTTATGAAATTTCTGTGTACTCTTCGAAATTGATCGAAAATTTTTGTGAAATAATTGAATTCTTTGTGAAATCTTTTAAATCTATCCGAAATCTGTGCTAAGTATCTGAAATCTTTGTGAAATCTTTGGAAATCTTCACGAAATATTTTCGAAATATTTGAGAAAATTTGTGAAATTATTGTAATCTTTGAGAAATCCTTGGGAAATCATTGAAATCTTTGTTTACTCTCTGAAATCTATCGGAAATCTTTGTGAAATCTTGGAAATCTGTAGGAAATCATTGAAATCCATGTGCACTCTTTGAAATCTATCGGAAATTTTTGTGAAATAATTGAACTCTTTGTGAAATCTTTTAAATAAATCCGAAATCTTTGCGAAATATTTGAAATATTTGTTAAATCTCTTAAATCTTTAGAAAATCATTGGAATATATCTTCAATATTTGTGAAATCTTTGGGAAATCATTGAAATCTTCGTAAACTGTTTGAAATCTATCGTAATTTTTTTTTGTAATAATTGAAATCTTTTAAATCTATCCGAAATCTTTGCGAAACATTTTTAATCTTTGAAATCTTTAGAAAATCATTGAAATCTATTTAAAATCTTTGTGAAATCATTGAAATCTTTGCGAAATCTTGCTGACATCTTTGTAAATCCTTGCGAAATATTTTAAATATTTGGTAATATTTGTGAAATTATTAAAATCCTAATGAAATCTTTGGGAAATCATTGAAATTTTTGTGCACTCTTTGAAATCTATCTGAAGTTTTTGTTAAATAATAAAAAATGTTTAAATCTATCCGAAATCTTTGAAATCCTGCGAGAATCATTGAAATTTTTGTGAAATCTTTTTGATATCTTTGGAAATCTGTGCGAAATATTTGAAGTATTTTTTAAATATTTGAAATCTTTAGAAAAGCATTGAAATCTATTTGAAATTTTTGTGAAAGCTTTGGGAAATCATTGAAATCTTTGCGAAATTTTTTTAATCTATCTGAAATCTTTGCGGAATATTTGAAATCTTTTTGGAAATCACTGGAATCTATCTCAAATCTTTGTGAAATCTTTTGTAAATCATTGAAATCTGTGCGCACTCTGTGAAATCTATTGGAAATTTTTGTGAAATAATTTAAGGCTTTGTGAAATCTTTTAAATCTATCCGAAATCTTTGCGAAATATTTGGTTAATCTTTGAAATACTTAGAAAATCATTGAAATCTTTGTGAAATCCTTGGAAAATCATTGAAATCTTTGTGCACTCTTTGAAATCTATCTGAACTTTTGTGAAATAATAAAAAATGTTTAAATCTATCCGAAAACTTTAAAATCTTTGAAATCCTGAGAAAATCATTGAAATTTTTGTGAAATCTTTTTGATAGCTTTGGAAATCTTTGCGAAATATTTGAAGTATTTTTTAAATATTTAAAATCTTCAGAAAATCATTGAAATCTATTTTAAATCTTTGTGAAAATTTGGGGAAGTAAGTGAAATCTTCGTGAAATCTTTTAAAGCTATCTAAAATCTTTGTGGAATATTCGAAAACTTTGTGAAATCTTTGGGAAATCATTAAAAGTTTGTGCACTCTCTAAAATCTATAGGATTTTTTTTGAAATAATTAAAATCGTTGTGAAATCCATCAAATCTATACGAAATCTTTGCGAAACATTCCTAATCTTTGAAATCCTTGAAAATCATTGAAATCTTTGCGAAATATTGCTGACATCTTTGGAAATCCTTGCGAAATATTTGAAATATTTTTGAAGTATTTGGTAATATTTGTGAAATTATTGAAATTTCTGTGAAATCCTTCGGAAATCATTGAAATCTTTGTGCACTCTTGTCAATCTTTAAAATCTTTTCAATCCTGAGAAAATCATTGAAATTTTTTTGAAATCTTTTTGATATCTTTGAAAATCTTTGCGAAATATTTGAAATCTTCAGAAAACCATTGAAATCTTTGTACACTCTTTGAAATGTATCGTCAATTTTTTGTAATAATTGAAATCTTTTCAATCTATCCGAAATCTTTGCGAAACATTTGTAATCTTTGAATTCCTTAGAAAATCATTCATATCTTTGTGACATCTTTCTGATTTCTTTGGAAATATTTGCAAAATATTTGAAGTATTTTTGAAATATTTGGTAATATTTGTGAAATTGTTGAAATATTAAAAATCTTTGTGAAATCTTTTAAATCTACCCGAAATCTTTGCGGAATATTTGAAACCTTTGTGACATATTCGGGAAATCATTTAAAGTTTGTGCACTCTTTGAAATCTATTGGAATTTCTTTTTTGAAATATTTCAAATCTTTAGGACATCCTTTTAGTCTATCCGACATCTTTGCGGAACATTTTTAATCTTTGAAATCCTGCAAAAATCATTGCAATTTTTGTGAAATCTTTTTGATATCTTTGGAAATCTTTGCGAAATATTTGAAGTATTTTCTAAATATTTGAAATCTTTAGAAAATCATTCAAATCTATCTTAAATTTTCGTGAAATCTTTGGGAAATCATTGAAATCTTTGTGAAATTTTTTTATTCCATTGGAAATCTTTGCGAAATATCTGAAATCTTTGAAATCATTGGAATCCATCTGAAATCTTTGTGAAATCTTTTGGAAATCATTGAAATACTTGTGCAATGTTTGAAATCTACCTTGAATCTTTACGAAATTTCTGAAAGCTTTACGAGATTTCTGAAATCTTTGTGAAATCATTGAAATCTTTGTTAAATCTTGGGAAATCTTTGCTAAATATTTGAAATATTTTTGAAATATATTGGTAATATTTTCGAAATTTGTGAAATCTTTGGAAAATCATTGAAATCTTCGTGAAATCTTTGGCAATATGAATTTCACACCTGTATTCGTTATTTATTAGTATTCACTGTTTATTGATTATCAATTTAAAATTTCTAAAGAGTATAATTTTATTATACTATGTACGAATTTTGCTATTAATTATTATAAGTCTATGCCCCTGCCCTCACCTAGAAAAAAAGGCTCCGCCGCTTCTCTTAGAAGGCCATATGAAAAATTCATGTTAAACTCTTTCTAATCGTTTGATATGTAATGTGGGGTATAACAAGCGCAGAGTAAATATTTCCCTAAATTCTCTATAGTAATGTTTAATGAAGCTAACTATTTTAAGACCTTTTCCAGATATACAGGTATAGTCATAGCATGGCAGAAATGACAGCTTACCATCGATAATTATTCCAATGTCGTGCATTTAATAATTTTGAAGTTCTATCTCATTAATCTTATAACGATAATCAATTGGATGCAATTCTCGTGAGACTCTAAGTTATGAAAATTTTGTTCCATTAAAGAGCATACCATTATTGATGCACCACGATTGTAAGGTATTGAGGTCGCTTTTTAAATTTTCTGCATCTTCGATTAAATTGATTATGTCATAAAGTTTGAATTCATCAGCATATTCTAGAGCCTCAAATAATTGAAACAGATCGGGTATATCGTTGAAATATATATTGAAAAGGATAGGAGCTAAGTGAGATCCTTCTAGTACACCAGATGTGATAAATTCACGGGAATGAGTTCCTTTACATATTACAGAGATCCGCCACCCACTTATATAACTATTAAACCATTCTAGTACCTGTCCATTAAATCCAAAAGCTTTGCCATGCTGCTCATCTAACAAATTATTCCTACTTCAGATGGTGATTTTGTCTGTAACTATGCTCTGAAATATCGGGACAATTGTATTAATAATACTAACTGGTCTGTAGTTTATTATATCGGCTTTATCACCCACTTTGTAGATAGAAGCAATATGGCTACGCTTTCACTGCTGCAGAAAGACTCCTATAGATAAGGATTTGGTTTTTTTGGATTTTACTTTCTAATAAAGATATGCCAAAGCTACATCAACAGATGCTTCTTTATTAGTCGTATATCCAGGGAGATTAGTATATACAAATACAGAAGCAAGTTCCATCAAAGTTTACAAAGATCCGCCGCAAACTGATATGGCTATTAAACGATTCTAGTATCTGTTGATGAAATACAAAAGCTTTGAGCTCTTGGATTAATCTCGAATAGTTAACTTGATCGAAGGCTTTCGAAAAATCTTTATAAAGTGCATCAACTTGCAACCTTCAACTACCCACTTTGTAGATAGAAGCGATATGGCTACGCTTCCATTGCTGCCGAAAGACTCCTGTGGATAGGGATTTGGTGTAGAGAAACCATAGTGGT
>CAKNYM010052691.1:332299-365489 GCA_932195095.1 Andricus curvator | reverse complement strand
GAAAGACTCCTGTGGATAGGGATTTGGTGTAGAGAAACCATAGTGGTTTAAGAATAGCGCAGCAACAATTCTTTAAGAATATAGGAGGTATTCGATTGAGACCAGTTCCTTTAGTACAATTCAATGCACAAATCGCTAAAATACATCTAATGATAAACTGTCAATGCTAGCTACATTCAAAGATGGTCGTTCATTAGTCCTATATCCAGGAAGATCAGTATATACAAATACAAAAGCAAGTTCCTTCACATTTCACAGAGATCCGCCACCAACTTATGTAGCTATTAGACCAGTCTAGTATCTGTCCATTAAATCCAAAAGCTTTGCCATGCTGCTCATCTAACAAATTATTCCTACTCCAGATGGATATTTTGTCTGTAACTATGCTCTCAAATATCTTGGCAATTGTATTAATAATACTAACTGGTCTGTAGTTTGTTATATCGGCTTTATCACCCACTTTGTAGATAGGAGCAATATGCCTACATTTCCATTGCAGCGGAAAGACACCTGTAGATAGGGATTTGGTTTTTTTGGAATTGACTTTCTAATAAAGTTGTGCCAAAGCCACATCAACAGATGCTTCTTTATTAGTCGTATATCCAGGGAGATCAGTATATACAAATACAGAAGCAAGTTCCATCAAATTTTACAAAGATCTGCGACAAACTGATATAGCTATCAAACGATTCTAGTATCTGTTGATGAAATAGAGAAGCTTTGAGCTCTTGGATTAATCTCAAATCATTAACTTGATCAAAGGCTTTCGAAAAATCTTTATAAAGTGCATCAACTCGCAACCTTTTATCTAGAGCCTGGTTTATGAATTGGGTTTAAACCGAAAATAAATCCTTGCTGCTCATCTAACAAATTATTCCTACTCCAGATGAATATTTTGTCTGTAACTATGCTCTGAAATATTTCGACAATTGTATTAATAATACTAACTGGTCTGTAGTTTGTTAGATTGGCTTTATCACCTACTTTGTTGATATGATCAATGAGGCTACACTTGCACTGCTGCGGAAAGACTCATGTGGTTAGGGATTTGCTATAAAAAAACCATAGTGGTTTAAGAATAGCGTAGCCACTATTTTTGAAGAATATAGAAATACTTTTAACAATTGAGTGTTAATACTTCATATATCTAGAGATGTTCCTTTATTAGTCCTGTACTCAGGGAGAACAGTATTCACAAATGCAGAAGCAAAATTGTTAGCAAAAAGCTCCACCATCTCCGGTATGGAATCAGCATGCTTATCTAGGGAGTCTAGCGTCCTAGTAATCTTTGAAAATCTGTAAAACTCCTTGATTTTTTTTTGTGTGAAAAATTCCCTGAATTTTTGGTCCCAAAAATTGTATTCCCTTAAAGAAAAAATAGGTTTCTAAACTTTTTCTCTGCTAAAGGAGAAAAGACAACTGAACTATTTTTTGGTAGGTTCATGCATATAAGGATGAATTAATTAATTAATAAATGAATTAATTCATTAATCTGCAATTTTTAATTTGAATCTTGATTTTCTATTCTGTTTTAAAAATAGGAAAACACACCTTTTTAACAATAGATTGTTAATTTTATGATGGTCAAAAATGACGAAGCTACAAACGAAAATATTTCAAAGTTTCTCATTTTTCCCCGATTTTTTTCCAACTTTATTGAAAATTTAATGACTGTTAATGAAATTTATTAGTTTTTTCTGCTGGTTTATTGAAAGCCAGTTCAATTCCGCGTGTAATGAGCTTTTATTGATTAGAATTGGTTGAAATTTGACTGAGTTAAGCAGCAGTCTTTGAATCTTAATGTTCGTTGGAAAATAAAAAATTGGTGAAAGAAAAGTTAGGGAATTTTATTATCTGGTTGCAAATTCAACAGCATTCTTTGTAAGCCATCCTTTTGTATCTATTATCACATTATTTATTGAAAATTCATTTTTTTGGTAAAAAAATTGAATTACTTTGTTAAAAAATCACAATGTTTGTTAAAACTGCATCTCGTTGGTTGAAAGTTGAACTACTTTGTTGAAAAATAATTTCTTTTTTTACAAATTTTGTTGGTAAAAAATCATTTTTTTCAAAAATTAACTTTTCTAACTGAAAATGTAACTATTCCATTTTGGGTTGAAAATTGATTCTTTTTAAATTAAAAATTCAGCTACTTGTGTAAAAATTGAACCACTTTGTTAAAAAATTATTCTGTTGATTGAAAGTTCATCTATTTAATTAAAAATTTAACTACTTTGTTGAAAAATCTTTCGTTGAAAAATTAAATTTATTAACTGGAAATATAATTATTCCATTTTTGGTTGAAAATTGATTTTCTTTTAATTGAAAATTAATCTACTGGTGTAAAAATTAAAACTGAAATTGAAGCACTCAGATAAAAAATTATTTTTTTGTGAAAGGTTCATCTCTTTCGTTTATAATTTAACTATCTTGTTCAAAATTCGTTTTTTTTTTGTTCCAAATTAATTTTTCAGCCGAAAATCTAACTTTTTTTTTTGGTTGAAAATTGATCATTTTTAGTTGAAAATTTAACTGTTTCAGGTGAAGATTCATCACTTTTGTTGAAAATGTATATCTTTGTTTGAAATTTCTCCTTCTTTGTTTGAAACTGCAACTGTTTAGTTAAAAATTAATTTTTTAGTTGAAAATTTTTATATTTTTGGGTTGAAAATGTAACTGTTTTACAGAAAATCCGTCTTTTGGCATAAAACTTCCAAAATTTGAATGCCAATTTTTTTCTTTACTGAAAAATCATTATTTGTTGAAAATTAATCTTTGTGGTTAGAAAATTTGAGTTCTGGATTGGTAGTTGAAACAGTCAAACTACTTTGTTGAAAATTCATTTTTTTTAGGGTGCATCATTTTAATTGAAAATGCATCTTTTTCGTTGAGAATCAAATTATTTTGTTAAAAATTAAACATTATAGGCTGAAAAGTATTGTTTTTAGGAAAATATTTTTTTAAACTTAAAATGTAACGATTTCATTTTTGGTTGGAAAATTTAACTATTTTGTTATGAATTTGTTCATTTTGGTGAAAAATTAATTTTATTATCTGAAAATTTAACAATTATATTTTTGGTTGAAAAGTGATCTTTTTTAGTTGATAATTTATCAGTTTTGTTGAAAATTTGTCCTTTTGGATTGAAAATTAATTTCATTTATGTGGTTGAGTTTTTTGTTGTTGATTTTTTTACTGGAAACTTATCGATTTTAATTTTGGTTGAAAATTGTTTTTTTATTTTTTTATTTGAAAATCCAACTATTTCGTTTGCAGTCTATCTTTTTTACATAAAAATAAACTATTTCGTTACAAATTCGTTCATTTCAATAGAAAATTAATCATGTTCGTTTTAAATTCATCTATTTGATCGAGGATTTAACTATTTTGTTCAAATTAGTTTTTTAATTAGTTTTTTTAACTCAAAATTTATCGTTTCCATTTTTGGTTGAAAATTTATCTTTTTTTAGTTGAAAATGAAACTTTATTCAGAAAAAAGATCTTCTCCTTTCGCTCCGCTGGGATTCGAACCCCATCTTGTTCCATACCATCTCCGATGATAATACAGATTCCTAGCAAAAATTGACTTGCATTGAAACATAACATTTTGCAAAATAAAGCCTGTTTCAGAAAAAGGATTCTTCTTTCGATCTCTCTAGTAGCTTAGTGGTAGAGCACCTGACCGGCAATCAGTTGATCTGGCGTTCGAATCCCAGCGGAGCGAAAGGAGATCTTTTTTCTGAATAAATTTAATTTAAAAAATGTTTAAATTATAGCTCCATCTAGTCTGAGAAGACGTCCACAATTTTCTGTATTAGAGGAGATGACTTTGATCGATATTAAGATTTCCATTTTCACAGTGTGTGAAAAGATTTCTCTTCTGAATGATCGTTACCATCTCCGATGATAATACAGGTTCCTAGTAAAAATTGACTTGTATTAAAACATAAAATCTTGCAAAATAAAGCGTCTTTAAGAAAAATGATTCTTCTTCCGATCTCTCTAGTAGCTTAGTGGTTAGAGCACCTGACCGGCAATCAATTGACCTAGCGTTCAAATCCCAGCGATGCGAAAGGAGATCTTTTTTCTGAATGAATTTAATTTAAAAAAATTTTAGGAGATAGCTTCATCTAGTCTGAGGTTAAAAATGTGTTGCATTAGAGGAGATAACTTTGATCGATATTATAGATTTCCATTTCCACAGTGTGTGAAAAGATTTCTCTTCTGATTGATCGTTACCATCTCCGATGATAATACAGATTCCTAGTAAAAATTTAAAAAAATCAGTATTATCATCGGAAATGGTAATGACCGATCAGATGAAGATACTAATCGCATCACGTGAAAATAGAAATCTACTTTATCGGTCTAAGATACCCCTCAAATTCAGAATTTTACGTTTTCGTAAATTTTTATAATTGAATTTTATCTGTGAAAAAAGATCTCCTCCCTTCGCACCGTTGGGAATCGAACACAGGTCTACCGATTGCCGGTCGGGTGCTCTTACCACTAAGCTACTTGAGAGATCTTATGAATGATATTACAGAAAACCTTGCCGTTTGGCATATCTGTGAAAAAAGATTATTCTTTCGATCTCTCCGGTAGCTTAGTGGTAAGAGCTTAGCTGTAAGAGCTTGGTGGTAAGAGCTTAGTGGTAAGAGCACCTGACCGGCAATCGGTAGACCTGTGGTTCGATTCCCAGCTGAGCTAAAGGGAGGGATCTTTTTTCACAAATAAAATTCAATTTTGAATATCTTTTTTTAATCAGAGAAGTTTCACGTGTTTCAAAGCCTTTCCAATTTCTCTCCTCCGTGACACTTTGTGATATTAGGTCAGACCCTACTTCCAACCCCACTTAGCGTGTCGCGTACTAAGTATATGGACACTCTCTTATAAGTGCTTTAAAATAAAAATAAAATAAATCTTCTCACTTAAGAAAATACTGATCCCAACTGTTGAAAATATTTTTATTTTCAATTGGCTTTTTGAATCGAGCGCCAACGAAGGAAGCTGTACGTGACTAGCCATAAACGGATAACCAAGCTTTGCCAAATGTAAAATTTATGTTGCCTCTAAATTTGTTTCAGCCGGATTCTACACGATCGAGCAACGAACGAAGAATTACCGGATCATTTTTCTCAATACGAATTTATGGTTGAATGTCGGTTCCGTGATCGATAATCGGGTGCCACAACGCTCCACCAACACCGCCACGGACAATTCGAGCGACCCTCTCGGTCAGTGGGCTTGGTTCCAATCCGTTCTGGATACTGCAAGAAGTAAAAAGGAAACCGTAAGTAGACATGAAACCTTATTCAGCTTGATGTGACAAATCTTTTTTGTTGGATTGATGGATAGCATAATTTGATTTTTATCAAATATCCAAGACCCTAGGAAAGAGCCACCTAGTTTATAGGGCACATCAGTGCCGGTGGAGCAAGTTTTTGTGGGGTGTTCACATTTGTTCGGAATTTTTGGCCGAAGGAAAGGAAAACTGCAGAAAACCTTTACCAAGCGCTGGCGGCTCACCAACTGTCGAGTTTGGATGTATACATTAGGGTGGTTCAAATTATTTTTTTTTTTCGAATCAATTTAAAAAAAAAAAAAAAGATGTTGAGCGTTGGCGCAAGCCCCATGGAGTTTAACACGTATTTCCCATAAGAAAAAGGTCGTTTTTGTAAACTGTAGTCAGAATCGTCAATATTAGGTGGATCGAGTTGAAACTCAACATTTCTTTTCACAATTTGCCATAGAGTACGAATAAAATATTACTTTTTAAATATCACCCCCATAAGTATGTTTTATAGGGTCCCAAAGAAACCCCATAAGTGAAAAAATGGGTTTTGCGAGTTTTTGACGCTAATTATGATTTTTTTTGCGGGTTTTTTAATGCACATTGTTTCTAATACACTGAATTCTACTCAAACTGATAACTAAATGTTTACATAAATTATTTAAACAATTTATTATTGGTTTTAGCAATTTTCTCTTAGAATAGAGTCAGAAAGTCGCGGTTTTTTTTAAATTTACTACTTTCTGTCCAATTTTCAAGTAGAGTGAGGTAATACCTAATTATTGTCATCAATGTATAATTGTTTAAACAATTTATTATTATTGTTGATAATTTTCTCTTAGAATGAAGCTGGAAAATTGCAGTTTTTTCAAACATGTTCCACTTCTTGTCCAATTTTTAATTAGAGTGAGGTCAATAATTAATTAAAGTAAAGAAAATTAATTGTTCAATTTGTTATTATATTAAATAATACTATCATTGAATAATGTTAGGAAGCTGCGGTTTTTTCTGAAATATTCAAATTTCTTTTCACTCTTCACTTAGAGTTTGGTAATAACTATTGTAATTTAACAAACATGATTGTTTAAACAAATTGCTATTTATAAAAATTATATTTTTTGAAGTAATGCTAGGCACGTGCGGTTTTTTTTTAAATGTTCCACTTTTTTCAGCTTTTCGCTTGTTTAGTAAAGTAATAATTAATGCAAGCTAATTAACATAATTGTTTAGACAATTAAGTATTGTTTATAATTATTTTTCTTTGAATAATTTCTAGAAAGTTGCGGTCTTTTCTGAATTTTTCAAATTTTTATCAACTTTTTACTTACTGAGTTAATAATTAATGCAAGTTAGGAAAAAATATTGAATATTAATATTAATTTAAACAAAAAGGCTCATAGTAACTACTTCAAGGAAAAATTACATTTAATATGATCCATATAAAAAATTTAAAAAATATTTGAAATATCTGTTTCATTTTAGAAAAATTTATTCACAAAAAAGAAAAAGATTGTTTAAAATATGAGCCTCTCTAATGTTTTTAAACTATTTGTTTATAACTAGAAAGGTAAATTAAGGGTAAACATTTCAGAAAAAACCGCAACTTTCTGGCATTAATATAGATGAAGATAGTTGTGAACAATAATAATTTGTTTAAACAATTATTTTTGCTAAACTGAATTAATTATTGAGTCACTTTAAGTGAAAAATTGACAAATAGTTGCAAATTTCATAAAAAAACAAGTTTTTAACTTTAAGCAAAGAGAACATTGTTAACAATAAGAATCAATTGTTGAAACAATTATTTTTATTAACTTGAATTAATTATTACTTCACTTTAATTGAAGAGTGGACAAAGTTCAAAATTTCAGAAAAAACCGCAACAATTTTTGAATTTTCAGATTTGAAGATCAATTTTCAACTTTAAAGATCAATTTTCTACCAATAATGAAATACTTAAATTTTTGTTTCAAATAAATCAATTTTAAAAAAAAACTTTTCAACCAAACAGTTCAATTTTCAACTAAATAGATGAACCTTCAACTGAAAAAATTGATTTTCAAGAGAGCAGTTAAATTTGCAATTAAGAGGATTAATTTTCTCCCAAAAAAGATGAATTTACAACAAAATAATTAGATTTTCAAACAAATAGTTGAATTTAAAAAAAAGGATAATTTCGTAATAGAGAAATTAAACTTTTAGCCAACTAGTTGTGTTTTCAATAAAAGAAGATTATTTCTGAACAAAAAATATAATAGGTGATATTTCAATAGAAGAATATTTTTATTTTAAATAAAAAATAGTCGAATTTAATTAAAAAGATGAATTTTCAGTGAAATAGTAAAAGCTAATGTTTCAAACAGAAAAAGATTTTGATTATAAACCATCAAAAGAAGCAAAAGAGATCAATTTTAAAACCTAGAAGGCAAATTTTTGATAATAGAGCTGAATTTTTTTACCAAGAAAGATTTTTCAGTCCATCCACAAAATAAATTTCAAACAAATTGTTCAATTTTTAACTTAAAACGTCCAATTTTCAATCCATCATGGGATAGTTAAATTTTTATTTTAAAAAATTAATTTTCAACCAAAGAAAAATGAATTTTTAATAAAATAGTTAATTTTGCAACCAAAGAGATTCATCCTCAACTAATTAAATACATTTTCAACATAGCAGTTTAAATTTTAACCAGGCAGTTAGATTTTCAACTAAGAAGATTAATTTTCTATCGAGAAAAACGAATTTACAAAAAATACATACATTTTCAACCAAATTGGTGGATTTTCAACTTAAAACGATCAATGTTTAACCAATCATGGAAAACTTAAATTTTTTATTTGAAAAAAATCGATATTCCACAAAAAAAAGAATTTTCAACAAAATAGTTTAATCTTCAACGAATGGAAATAATTCTTAAAAAAGTAAAACTTTCGAGCAGGTATTTCAATTCAAAATAAAGTATTCTCAATGAAAAATGTAATAGTCGAAATTTTCAACTCATAACGATCAATGTTCAGCCAAGACTGGTTTTTTGAATTTTCAGATAAGAAAATGAATTTTCAACTAAAAAAATTTAATTTTCTACAAAATAGTTCAGTTTTTAACCGAATAGTCGAATCTTAACCAAAAGAGATTACTTCTGAACAAAAAATATAAGGCTGAGGATATTCGTACAATAAAATCTGTTGGCCAAATTAAACAGAAAACATTAGTTTCTGAAATGTGAAGTAGTATTTTCAAAAGTTCTTAAAAGTTAATAGTACTGAAAAGAATTTTCAACCATAAATATCAATTTTCAACAAAGAAGAATAATTTTCTACCAAGAAGACGAATTTTCAATAAATTTACGAATTTACCCGTATCATATAGCATTCCACCCTTGCTATTTCTCATGCTGCCTAACTCTGTACTTTTACCATCATTCATTATAATTGAATAAATCAATAAGGGATCGTTCACATATTATGTTACACTCTAAAGGGGTGAAAAGTAGAACTGTTGACAAAATAGTTCATTTTCAGCCAATAAAGATGACTTTTGTATCATAAAAAGTGAATTTTTAAATAATATGATTCATTTTCCATCAAAAGACAAATATTCAACAAGCTAAATGAATTTTCAACCAAATAGTTGAATTTTCGACATAAAATATCAGTTTACAACCAAAAATTGAATGAATTTTCAACATGCAAAATTATTTTTCTACCCAGATAGATGCATTTTTAAGAAAATAGTTAAGTTTTCAGCTAAAAATTCAAAGTTCTGGGAAATAAATTGTCTTTTAAACCGAAAAAGAAGAATTTTCAAAAATAAAGTTAATTTTCAATCAAGGAAGATGAATTATCCACGAAATATTTGAATTTTTAACTAAAAAGGATAAATTTTCAACGAAAAATGGAATCATTCAATCTTTAATTTTAAAAAAACGAAGTTTCAACCAGATGAATTCAAATGAAACTGACAAAATTTTAACGAAAGAGTCGAATCCTCAAACAAAATGATGAATTTTGAGCATAAAGATTAATTTTTCATTGAAACAGATGAATTTTTAACAAAAAAGTTAAATTTCAAACAAATAGTTTAATTTCTTATCAAATTGTTGAATTTACAAGCAAAAAAAAACGAATTCAATACAAAATCGTTGAATTTTCAACTCGAAAATGTGAAGAAGAAAAAAACATTTTTAAATTAATTTTTAAGAAAAGACTTGGATTTTCAACAAAAAAGTTGAATATTAATTAAAAAAAAAATTATTTTCAATCAAAAGTAGAATAGCTAAGCAAAAGTACTTTTCAATTTGAAAAAAAAAAATTTTTTAAACAAAATACATCAATTTTGCACCAAGTACTTGAATTGTCATCTAAAAAGATGAATTTTGAACCAAATGGTCGAATTGTAATCTAAAAAAGATGAATTTGTAACGAAAAATGGAATAGTTTAATTTTTAGATAAAAAATTACTTTTGAACCAAAAATAAAAGGAATTTTCATCAATAATTGATTCTTCACCCAAATAGATGAATTAAAAAAAAAGAATTATTGATAAATTAGTTCAACTATCAACACAGTAGTCTTTTTGACCATAAAAATGACTTTTTAACTGAATTGTTGCATTTTGAACATATCAATTAAATTTTGAACAAAATAGTACAATTTTTACATTTTTTTCAATACTGATTTTTATTTCTAAATTGTGAAAAAATTGCTCTTGAACTCCGCTGGGATCCGAACCCAGGTCTTTCAGATTGCCAAGTCTGATGCTCTTAGCCACTAAGCTACGGACAAACGAGATTAATTTTATTTGTTTTGACCAGATAAAATGTTTAAATAATTTGATATTAATTGTTTTTTGTCAACCGGTGTATAATCAACATTTTTCTAATATTGATTTTTATTTATAAATTGCAAAGAAATTACGCTCAAATTAATGTCTTTTATTAATTAATTAATCTAATTTAATCTTAATCTAAAATGAATCCCTATTTTTTCACAATTTAGAAATAAAAATCACTATTCAAAAAATATTGATTTCAGACCAGTAGACAAAAACAATTAGCATCAAATTAATAAATACATTTCATCTGGTCAAAACCATAACATTAGCAAATATGAAACATTCAAATGTTTGATAAATTATTCTTACAAGTATAAAAAATCACTTTGGAATTCAACTTGTAGGGTTTTGAAGAAAATGATCTCGTCTCTCCGTAGCTTAGTGGGTAAGAGCATCAGTCCGGCAATCAGACAGACCTGGGTTCGGATCCCAGCAGAGCTTGAGAGAAATTTTTTCACAATTCAGAAATAAAAATCAATATAAAAAAAATATCGATTTTAGACCAGTGGACAAAAAAGATAACATAAAATTATTTAATATATAGTATCTGGTGAAAACCATAACATCAAAAAATATAAAATCACTAATTATCATTTTTTTAAACGTTCCAAAAAATTGTTATTCACAGTTTTTCCCGTACATCAGAATTCGTTATTCAAACTGCCCCCCCTCCCCCCAGTAGGTTTTGAATAACCTCTAAGTGGTCGAGGTTTCAGAATGGTATAGCTATAGCAGTAGGATTATGAGGTGCTTCTTGAGTGATCATATATCAACCTATAACTGCCATAGCAAATCAGAGAAACCATAGAAGTGGGCAATCAAATTTTTCTAGAGTGCAAGCTGAGGGTGGTCCAAATTTATACCTGTCAATTTTTTTTTTTTTTTTTTTTTTTTTGAACAATCAATTCGGAATACGTATACAGTTTCGCAAGTTTATTATGAATCATGTTTTCTTCAGATTATAAGAATTCAATCAGTATGTTCAATTTAGAAATCTTTGACAACTTATATTAGAAGATATTCTGAAATATATTATTTAAATAATTTGATAATACTAAAAAGATAATAATTTATCGCCTGGTTTTCTCCCTAAAGTCCATGATTTTGAATAATAAATTGAACAAATTTTTATCTAATCTTACATACTTTAAATTCAGTGCATAAATAAGTAAAACTAATGCTATTTCTCATGCTGAATAACTCTGTACTTTTACCTTCATTCATTACAATTAAATGCATCAATAAGCGATCGTCCACATATTACGTGACACTCTAAAGGGGTGAAAAGTAGAATCTTTGACAAAATAGTTAATTTGCAGCCTACGAAGATGACTTTTCTATCACAAAAAGTGAATTTTCAAAACAAAATGATTAATTTTCTATCAAAATGCAAATTTTCAACAAGCTACATAAATTCTCATGCTGAATAACTCTGTACTTTTACATTCATTCATCACAATTAAATACATCAATAAGGGATCGTCCACATATTACGTGACACTCTAAAGGGGTGAAAAGTAGAATTGTTGAAAAAATAGTTCATTTTCAGCCAAAGAAGATGACTTTTCTATCAAAAAAAGTGAATTTTCAAACAATATGATTAATTTTCTATCAAAAGACAAATTTTCAACAAGCTACACGAATTATCAACCAAATAGTTGAATTTCGAACTAGAAAAAATTAGTTTTCAACCATAAATGGAATAGTTAAAGTTTCAGTTAAAATAATTAATTTCCAAAAAGAAAAAATTTCAAACAATGTGATGAATTTACAATTAAAATGATGAATCTTAAACTGCAGCAGTTGAATTTAAATCAAGAGGATGAATTTTCAACAAAATTGGAATACATGACTTTTCAACGAAAATGATGGATTTTCGAACAAAAAGATTAAATTTCTACCAAAAAATACGATTTTTTTTTAACAAAATACATGAATTTTGAACAATATAATGTAATTTTGAACTAAAAAATTTTTTTTAACCAAATAGTTGAATTTTGAACTATAATAGATCATTTTGCAACAAAAAATGGAATAAATACATTTTCAGTTAAAAAAATTACTGAATTTTTAACAAAATAGTTCAATTTTCAATCAAAGTGATGAATGTTCAACTGAAATGATGAATCTTCAACTAGAATAGTCTAATTTTAAACCAAAAAGATGAATTTTCAAGTAAAAAGATTAATTCCGACATAAAAGACGACTTTTCAATTAAAATGATAGAATATTGATTTGGAATATTTACATTTTAAGTTAAAAAAAAACTATTTTGCAACTATAGAAAGAAAATTATTCAAGGAATCTGTATTATCATCAGAGAATAACAGAAATTTTCAACGTCTTTTCAGACTAGATGGAGTTATGAATTAAAAATTATTTTAATTATTTTGTTTTCCTGGAAAAATTTGATTTACCACCTGGAAAAATAATGCGTATATTTTCTAAAAAAAGTTTCTTCTCTCGATCTCTCTAGTAGCTTCATCGAAAAGCACCCGACCGGCAATCGGAAGTAATGAGGTTCGTTTCCCAGCGGAGCGAAAGGAGAAGATCTTTTTTTAAGGAAAAAAAAAATTTTTGAAAAAATAGTCACATTTCCAAACAAAGTGATGAGTTGTCAACTAAAGTAATGAATTTTCAACCGGAATAGTGGAATTTTCAACCAAAAAGATGAATTTTCAAAGAGGAAGATTAATTTTCAAATAAGAGGATTAATTTTCTACCAAAAAGACGATTTTTCAGCAAATCACATGAATTTTCAACAAAAGTTAAATTTTCAACTAAAAAAGTCAATTTTTAACAATATACACGAAATTTTAACTAAAAAGGATAAATTGTCAATAAAAAATTGAATTGTAAAATTTTCAGTTAAAAAACTTATGTTCAACCAAAGATATGAATGTTCAACTAAAATGATGGAATATCCAATTGGAATAGTTAGTTATATTTTTAATTAAAAAAAAAATTATTTTCAACCAGAATATACAAAAAGACGAATTTTCAGCTAAAAAATCAAATTTTAAACCAAATAGTTAGATTTTTAATTAAAAAAGATCAATTTTTAACCAAAAGTGGTATAGATAAATTTTCAGTTAGAAAAAATATTTTTCAAACAAACTAAAGAATTTTTAACTAAAATTATGAATCTTCAAAAGGATTACTTTAATTTCAAACCAAAAAGATGAATTTTCAACTAAAAGGGTGAAAAGATAAATTGCCAATAAAAAATTGAATTGTAAAATTTTCAGTTAAAAAACTTATATTGAATCAAAGAAATTGATTTTGAACTAAAATAATGGAATGTCCAATTGGAATAGTTAGTTATATTTTCAATTCAGAAAAAAATTATTTTCAACAAAAAGAAAATTGATATTGAAAAAATAGTTAAATTTTCAAACAAAGTGATAAATTTTCAATTAAAAAAAAAAAAATTTTCAACCAAATAAAAATTAATGTTTGAAAAATGGTTACATTTTCAAACAAAGTGATGAATCGTCAACTAAAATGATGAATCTTCAACTGGAGTAGTTGAATTTTCAACCAAAAAGATGAATTTTCAATCGAGAAAAAGAATTTCTATAAAAAAAGACGAATTTTCAGTTAAAAAAGTCAAATTTTAAACCAAATAGTTAGATTTTTAATTAAAAAAGATCAATTTTTAACCAAAAATGGTATAGATAAATTTTCAGTTAGAAAAAATATTTTTCAACCAAAAGAAAACTAATATTTAAAAAATAGTTAAATTTTCAAACAAAGTGATAACTTTTCAACTAAAATGATGAATCTTCAACTCGATTAGTTGAATTTTCAAACAAAAAGACGAATTTTCAATCGAGAAAATGAATTTCTACACAAAAAGACGAATTTTCAGCTAAAAAAGATAATTTTTAAAATCAAAATTGAATAGCTAATTTTCAGTTAAAAGAAAAAATTTCAACCAAAAAAAAAAACATTTTTCAACAAAATAGTTAAGTAGAAGCTACTTTCACAAATGAAGGATAATTTTTATTAAATTTTATATTGCAATTTAAAACCAAATTAAGCACGCTCGCAAAAAAATTCTCTGACTTTAACCAAAATTGCCGGACATTTTCAGGTTTTTCCAGGTTTTCCAAAATTCAAAAGTGAATTTAGCCAAAACTTTATTTTTTGATTGAAAAGTTACCATTATTTTTTTGTTTTGAGATTTATGTCATGTGGTTAAAAATTGTACTATTTCATGGAAAATTAAATTAATATGTTAACAATGCAATAATTTGGTTGAAAAGTAATGTTTTTCATCAAGAAGACTACTTTTCTGAAAGATGAACTGATTTATTAAAAAAAAAGTTTTATTGAAAATTCATCTATTTGTAAGAAAAAAATATTTTTTATTTTAAAATTCAACTAGTTGATTAAAAATTCATCTTTTCAGCTTGACAATTCAAGTACTTGGTACAAAATGCATGTATTTTATTAAGAATTCATTTTATTTTTGGTTGAAAAGTAATTTTCTAACTGAATTTAAATATTCCATTTCTGCATAAATATTCGTATTTTTTAGTTGGAAATTCTAGTGGAAATTAATATGGAAATTAATCTAGGAAATTAATATGGTTTGTTAAAAATTAACCTATTTATTTGACAATTGAACTATTCTGTAGAATTTTTTTTTTTAATTAGTTTTTTTTTTCTTTAAAATTTTTTTTTTTTGTCAAAGATTTATCATTTTAGTTGAAAGTTGATTGAAAATATTTGGTTAGAATTTTTTTTCCGCTGAAAATTAATTTTTTTAACATAATTTGAAAATAAAATCTATTTGGGTTGAAATTGATATCAACTATTAAATTTTTAGTTGAGAATTCATTCAGTCTGATTACTTCATTTTGGTTTGGAATTTATTTTTTTTTTGTAAAAAATTTGTTGAATTTGTTGAAATTTCGTCTTTTTTGGTAGAAAATTATCCTCCTTGGTTGGAAATTGATCTTTTTAATATAAAAATTTGTCTCGTTTGGTAAAAATTTCATATTTTTTCAATAAAAATCCAACTGTTTCGTTGAAAACTGATCTCCTTGGCTTGAAAATTCATTTTTTATGTTCTCATCTTTTATGATAGAGAAGTATATAGATTCGTCCGTTCGTCTGTGAACACGATAACTCTCGAAAAAATGAACGGATCGACTTGGGCTTTGACATACTTTTTTTGGATCCTAAAATAGAAATTTAATTTAAATTGAAGTAGAAATTAATTTTTTTTTTCAAAAAATCAACTTTTTCGATGAAAGGTAAGTTGTTTTAATTGATTTAACTATTTCGGTAAAAATTCGTTTTTTCAATTTAAATAAAACTATTTTAGATTTGAATGAAAACCTTTTTTGTTGATATATTGGTTGGAAGTTCAAATAAATTTATGAAAATTAATTTTTTTAGTTGTCAATTTATCTTTCTGATAGCAAACTTGACTATTTTGTCAAAAAAATTTCTTTTTGTTGTTTTAAAATTAATTTCTCGTATAGACATTAGAAATATTTCATTTTTTAATGATAAAATATACCTTTTATTTTTAATTGAAATATTTGGTTATAAATTCATGTACGTTGTTAAAAATTCGTTTTGTTTCTGGCTAAAACGTAATTTTTTAAACTCAAAATTTAACAATTTTAATTTTCAGTACAATTTTTCTTTTAGTTTAAAATTTAACTATTCGGTTAATGATTGCTATTGTTTAGATGAAAATTCAATAGACTTTTTGCAAATATTTTACAATATAATAAATACATATATTAAGACATCACATAACAAATTATGACAAGTATTTTCTACCCAAAATTAGTTTTCTAATGAGAATATTTTTTTTTAAAGTCAACGGCAATACAATATATATTATTCCTTTTCTTCTTTACTGTGGTCGTTATTTTTTTCAGAGCTGGTCATAGATCAAGCTTTAAGCTTTCATTCTAGCTGTCTCGTCAAAGCTTTCGCCTTATCAGTAGTGTTCAAAAACTTTTCAAAGGAAAAAAATGATTGTTTTTGTTTTTACTTTCAGACACCGTTTTTGATAAAAAAACTTTATAATTTGGATTATTTTTGTTTTGAAATTTATAATCAGCGTAAAAACCTTATATGTATATGACTTTCCTTTTGTCACAAAATTAGTGTCGAAGTGTGAGTAAGCGCTAAGTACGGGGTCCAGACTATAGTTGCGAATCGATCGCTCAAGCGTAGCGTTCAATTGTAGCACTCAAGCGTAGCGTTCAGTCGTAGCGCTCAAGCGTATCGGCCAAGCGTATCACTCAAGCGCAGGTCTGTACAAGTAGGGAAAAACTGCTAATTTGCCAGATGAGAATTTAACACCACCACCGACCTCTACCCATTCATCTTCACGAGAGCGATCACCCCCCAAGCCTCTGGAACTGTGAAAAGGGAAGTGGTGTTGGAACTCGAACATATAGCGAATGAACAGTTTTCCCCTACTTGGGCAGGCCTGCTCAAGCGTATCGCTAAAGCCTATCGCTCAAGCGTAGCGCTCATGCGTAGAGCTCAAGCGTATCGCTCAAGCGTAGAGCTCAAGCGTATCATTCAAGTGTCTCACTCACGCGTATCGCTCAAGTGGATCGCCCAAGCGTAGCGCTCAAGCGTGTCGCTCAAGCGTATCACGGAAACGTAGCGCTCAAGCGTAAATACTCAAACCTAGTTAGACTATTCTATTTTTGGTTTAAAGTGTTTCTTTTTTAGTTAAAAATTCATCTTTCTTGATTGGAAATTAACTTTCTTGTTGAAAATTATTTTTTTCCCTGTTTAAAAGTCGATTGTGTTTCGAAACATTCTACTCTTCAGCTTGAAAAATTGAAGAATTTTGTTAAAAATTCTTCTGTTAGGCATGCATTTTACATAAAACTGCTACTTTGCCTTTTTTGTAGCATGTTCTGGGCACAATACATTAGAAATGGGGGGGAGGGGGGGGGTGAAATTAAAAGTTATTGAGTACAAATTATTCCTTGAACCTTCCCTAAGACAGTTTTTCAACCAAAGAATTGAATTTTGAACCGAAAAGATGATTTTTCAACAAAATTGTTGAATTCTTAAGAAAATAATTAAATTTTAAACCAAATAATAAAATATTTAACCAAAAAAATGAATTCTTAACCAAAAATTTTATAGTAGACTTTTCAAGTTGTATTTTCTTATCCGTTCGCATAACTGTAATACTTTGAAAATTTTAGGATAGAAAAGTGGGAAATGTGGTTCAAAAATAATATGCACCCAATAACTTTTGAATTTCCCCCCCCCCCCCCCCTATCTTCATATATTGTGTTCTGAAAATGCTCCAAAAAATGAAAAATAGCAGTTTTATGTCAAATTTATGCTAAAAATGGTATTTTCAAAAATGTTTTCCTAATTAATTATTCACAAGGACAAGTGTCTAAGAATGGCCCTCTTCGATTAAGAAGGTGTGGATTTCGGGACAGTGAGGGTACGTGGGTTAGCGTTCCCAGATGATAAGGTTATTATGGCAGAGTCAATCGAAGACTTGCAAAGAATTTTGAGCAAACCGTATACAAGTATGAAGAACATGGGCCTCAAAATTAAAGTTAATAAAACAAAAATAATTACCAAATAAATTTGTAAGCTCCAGTGGCCTAATAACTTGCAAACGATATGGCAATTAGGAGAATTTCGTATAGAAAAGTATTTTGTCAGTGTCAGAAGTTTCTGGAACATTTTAGACGACTATTTTTATTGCAAATGGTGAAAATGTCACTTGTATAATTTTTTTAATAATCATGTAAGGTCTTCGAAGTCCGATATTCGTATGAAAAAACGTTTTTCAAATTTTTCTACCATGTTCCATCACTTCAAAAAATCTCAAGAAATTCATAATGAATACTTGATATGCAAGAAAACCGTGTGAATTTTTCCATTAATGTTGTATTTTTGTTTTCGAGAAAATTCGACTTAAAATTTTTGAATGTCTCAAAATTTGAATTTCGTGTCAGAAATTGGTAACAAAATTCATTAGATGTATTTTTAAGAGGTCTTTAATTAGACCGCAGGTTGATTTAAATCTTTCAAAAACAATGCAAAATATACGCAAAAGAATGAAAACCACAAACATGACCTCGAAAGGTCATCTTCAAGGTTAAAAGTCTGAACTCGTCAGGAAAAATATTTCTTTTCGTAACGTACACATAGGACCAAGTCCGCTTAAATAAGGCTCATATATATATTTTAGAAAATCTAGTAAATTGAAGCTAACTCTCCGGATGTGCTGCGCCAGTAGTAGATTGGCTCTTAATGAACACGTATCGGCGAAACATCGCGGTTGAATACATTCAATGGCCTCTGCATTAGGAAACTGGGTTCGCTTTTGTTTCAGTAGAGAAAAATGCGTAAAATGCTTTCGTATTTCGTATCACACACACACTTACTCACATACACACACACACACACGAATATATATATATATATATATATATATATATATGATATACAGCACATATAGGAATTTGTCAGCTAAATTTGTCGAGGAAGTACCTACATAATGAATAATAGGATCACAAATTACTGTCCCAGCGTTTAAACGTGTCAGCATCAAAATTGACCAATCAGCAATCTCATTGTTGTCTCATCGAATAGCGTCGACTTTTCTGAATAGCTCAGTAATTTTTTCTTTTATCGATGTTCCCAATTCCAATTTTTTCCCGAAACGAACATCAATTACGACTTTATTCGCGCGACGCGACTGCCACGGCACGGCGTTCATTACAATAAGCTTGATTTGTCGTTCGTCTGTGGATGAAATGTTTTCAGAGCGCCAGGCTCTTTTTTAATGAAGAAAAAAAAACTTAGAAGTATATCTCGATAATTTAAAAAAAAAACAAGTATCTAAGGACCAAATTTCGACAACAGACAAAATCGCTATTCAAATTGTAAAAATCAAAATAAAAAAATTAGTAAAAGTAGGCACCACGTGCACAAAAGAAAGTTTAGTAGCCTATGGAAATGTTAAGTAAGTAGTTGAAATGTTCCTCTACCACACTTTCCCGCTCCTACCCCCTACCCTACTCCCTCTCCTTTCCCCCACTACCATTCTTCCCACACTCCCAAATCTCCCTCCTCTATTTTTCTTCAATTCCCTTTCGGTCCCCCTCTTACTCCCTGCCCTTTCTTACTTCATCTCCCTTCTCCTGCTCACCCGCACTACCATTCTACTCCTTCCCTCACTTCTTTCCCTCTCTTCCTATTAATAACACCTGCTTTTCCTCCCCTCATTTCCGATCACTTCCCATACTTCTCTTCCCCTTCCTTATCATCAATTATCCCACTTCCCCCTCATTTCCTATCACTTCGCCATACTTCTTCTCTTTCTGCCCGCTCTCCCTCCACTTCCCCCACTTACCCTCACACTTCTCCCAGTATTTATCCTCTCTTATCCTCACTTCTCCAACTTCCCCCTTATTTCCCCTCCCCTCATTTCCTATCACTTCGCCATACTCCTTCTCATTCTGCCCGCTCTCCCTCTACTCCCCACCACTTCCCCCACTTACTGTTACACGTCTCCCAGTATTTCCCCTTGTTCATCAATAATTATAGATAGGAAACTTTCGGAGGCAATTCCTTGCCCCCCCCCCCTCCCCCACCCCGAAAAATCCCTCACGTAATTAACGGACGCTCTCCAAGCAGTCTACCAATTTACAAAACCTAAAAGTGTTTTTCTTCCCTCTTTGTTTATTTGAGTAGCGACATTTATCCCTTTTAGTCACATATATTTTTTCTTATATGACGAATTTTTGCAAATTCGTTTTCTGGGGGTTTTCGTGGTCGCTGGACAAAAGTGGTCAGATTATGTTTGAAAGTAGTTTTCTAGGATTTCTTTTTGGTCGCTGAATCCAAATTTAAGGCGCGCATCTGTTGGATGTCGCGCCTCGCGCTCGATAACATATTTATCTCACGCTTCGCGCTCGATAATGTTTTTACCTCGCGCTCAGTCATTGTACATCCCCCACGTTTTTGCATAGAATTTTTTTAAAAAAAGGTCAAAACCATCGACGACTGAAATTTAGTGATTGTGAATTCTCTTTTGTTAAAGCTCCTTTGGCTTTAACGAACACATTCCGATCACGTGTTTCGTGAGAAAAAAAAGGTTAAGAGCAAATTTTCAAATCTAATTCAAAAATGATTTTGTTATTAAAACTTGTTTTGTACCTTGTATCTTTTGTCCAAAAATGTAATTTTTTTGTTTGTATTGTCATTTTTCACGATTGAAACAAAAACTACGCGTCCTATAAAAAAAACGATTACTAACAAATTTGTAGCTCCTTTCTGGGTGAACAACTTCTGTTTATTCATTTTTTTCGTAGCTTGTGTCGTTTGTCCAAAGATTTTATTATTTTATTTTTATTGTTTATTACGAATAAATTTTTATTTTCGTTTTTTTTTTAATTTTGAAAATGCTATAACTCTGATCATTTTCTTTCTATAAAAAAAGTCATGAGGATAAATTTTTTGAATATACCAGTACTGAAAACCGACGTACATATAATTTTCTAATCTTAAAAAAAAAAAATTCTCAACATTTTTGAAAATGCTCTAATTTTTTGAATTTTTATCCAAAATACGTAGCTGGCTGACAGACTTGTCCTTTTCTTTTAAGCATTAAAAAAGTGTGCCAAAGCTTAATCCAACCTGATGATTTTTTCAAAAGTTGATGAAACCCGACTAAGTCAAATTTTATAAAAAACCAATAACTTCTCATTAGAATGAGAATGTAAAAATTTGATTTTTTGTTTATATTTATTGTCACTGTTCGCGATTGGAACAAAAACTAGGCGTCCTATGTAAAAAAAAATATTTACAACAAATTTGTAGATTTCTTGGGTTGATAATTTTTGTCTCATCTTTTTTTTTCCGTATCTTGCATAGTTTGGCCGCAAATTGAAATTTTTGTTGCTTTTCAATTATTTTTGGTGGCCCCAAAATTTGAATTTTCGATTTTACAAGAAAATTCAAAAAGCTGTTATGATAATCTTATAGGGCTTTCAAAAAGCAACGTTTTTCTACCTTCTACTTTTTACATATCGTGCGTTTTTTGGCTTAAAATGTTCATTTTCGTTTGTTTTTTCGGATTTTGAAAATGCCATAACTCTGATAATTTTCTTTTCAGTGAAAAAAGACGTGACGATAAATTGCTAAAAATTTTTAGTACTGCGAAAAATCCTTCATAGAATTTCTAAACCTAAAAAAAATGGTCTCAAATATTTTCAAAATGCTCTAACTTTTTGAAATTTTATCCAAAATAGCTTGCTAACTAACTTGTCTTTTTTTTTTTGGAAAATGGTTATATTATGTTTGAAAGTCGTTTTCTGGATTTTTTTTGGTCCCTGAATCCGAATGTAAAGTCTAAAATTTTGGTTGAGAAAAAAAATCAATATAGCGCGTCCAATTTGGTGAAAAAAATGCAAGAATGCTCACATTAGGTTTGAAATTGGACTATTTGATTATTTATAATATTTTTCCAGTTAACGATTAATGAATGTTAATATATTTTTTGAAACTTATTGAAGCTCCTCAGAGCCTGTCGAAACAAAAAACCCTGTCCATGTTCTTAAGAAAGTGATTGAGAGAATGAAGAGCTGCGAAAAAAGTTTGGTCAATACTCCAGTTAATGTATAGCATTCCCGAAAATAAAAACAAGAATCCAACTACCAAATCTGGACAACCACCATAAAATGCTCCTATTGTAATTTAAAAAAAAAAAATTTAATAACTTTTTTTTTTTTTGGACAAAAATAAAAAAGAGGAAAGAAAAATGAGAAGGCAACAGACCAAATACCCTTCCTTGGGATTTGGTTGGTTGCCTTCTCATTTTTCTTTCCTCTTTTTTATTTTTGTAAAAAAAAAAAATTTATTCTGAGGCCATGTGATGAATGGGTCACGTGACAAGATTCCTACCTTACCGGCACTTTTTTTATTTCCTAACTCATTTTCACACGAAGCGCCACATCGAGTTGAAAATTTGGGATACTAAATAAGAAGCAATAAGAAAGGTGGTTCTCGTCCTGAATTTTTATAATTATGAAGAAAGATTTTTTTTATAAATAATTTTTTCTGCTTTTTTCATTATTGTTAAGATTTAGGACCAGACCCACCTTTCTTAGTGCTTCTTATTTATCATCCCAAATTTTCAACTCGATGTGGCTATTCATTTGAAAATAAGTTAGGAAATAAAAAAAGTGTAGGTAAGGTAGGAAACCGGTCACGTGACCCACTCGTCACATGGCCTTAAGAATTTTTTTTTAATTACAATAGAAGCATTTTATGGTGGTTGTCCAAATTTCGTCGTTGAATTCTTTTTTTTTTTATTCTCAGGAATTCTATACATTAAAGTTCGGTCGCTCAGCGTCCCACCATGACGAAAAGGGTTAAGGTGCTTCCAAAGACTCGGTTTCGCTTGAGCCACTATACGTCTAAAAAGATGAATTTTTGAACATAATATTTGTACCACACAATCTAAGGGTAATTATACCGTTTTGGACCAGAGAGCTTTTTCCGGAAAATCTTCTTGATTTTTTTTTGTAATTGAAAATGGTTTTTTTGCGCCTGAACCCGGCATCAAGCAAACCCGACTCGTTAGAAGCGCCTTAAGAGTGTGCTGTCCATATTTGATAGTACTATTCTTTTTTTTAATATGCAGGAATTTTCTGATTGAATTTGTTCTGAATTTAATTTATTAAAATCTCAAAAGGTTTTTGAAAGCTTTTGCAATTTATTTCGTATGCGGAAATCCATTTGCTGAACGATTTGACCTATGTCAAATGGAAAACCGATGTTTTTTTGATGCATTCATACAGCAGTTTAATTTGTAACGTGCCATGTACCGATTAAAGTGATTGTTTTAAAAATTCACTGAAATTCACGGAACTCTTTAATGGGGAAAGAGTGTTCTGTTAACGCAGAGGCATTTTTTATATTTTGTATTTCATGCTTTGTTTGGGATTATCCAGGCGGTATTGCATGTGTCCCGCAAAACGCGGAAGGCAAGCAGTGGAATTTACATGCAGATGGAAATATTTTTTCTGTCCAACATTGACATTATGTTTGACTGAAAATAAAAACAAGAATCCGAAGACAAAATTTGGACAACCAACATAAAATGCTCCTATTGCAATTTATTTAAAAAACTTTTTCTTAAAAAAAAAAAAAAAAAAAAAATTCTGTGGACAAAAATAAACAAGAGGAAAGAAAAATGAGAAGGCAATAATAAAATAAAACAATATTAAAAATAATGATAATAATCCAACTCTAACCAAAAATGCCTTCGACATATATTAGACTGTGACCATCTTAAGCCTGAGACATTAATTTTATAATGATAATAATAATAATATAATGAAAAAGACGAAAGAAATAAAAAAAGAGAAGGAAGGGGATTTGATTGGTTGCCATGAAATTTTTCTTTCCTCTTTTTTATTTTTGTCCAAAGAAAATTTTTTTTTTTTTTTTAAAGAAAATTTTTTTTTTAAATAAAGAGAAGCATTTTATGGTGGTTGTCCAAATTTGGTCATTGGATTCTTGTTTTTATTTTCGGGAATTCTAAACATTAACTTCAGTAGTGGACGTTAAATAAGATTTTGAATTTGATTTTAATCTAATTTAAAATTCTTAAATTTTAATTATGTTTTACATTAAAATGAAAATCTTCATGTATTCATTAGAGTGGCCCAAAAAATAAAGTTTTTTTTTGCCTCATCCTCTTATTTAAAATTTAAAAAAAATTCTAACCGTGGTCTACATAGTTGAAACGCTTAAAAGTGTTTTTTTTTTGTTTTCGTAAAAAAATGACTTACATAAAAGAAATAAGCATCCCATCTGTAAAAAGTGGCATAATACCATAAATTTGACATTTTAAACAATAAATCTTCAAATAATTTTTTGATTTTGTAATCTTAACAATTTTAGGTTATGTTAGTTTTTGACACAGCAAATGTGTATTTATAATAAAAAATTATTATTGTTTTAAGATTGAAAATTTGATTGAAAATTATCGGAAATTTACATTTTCAAACAATAATCATTATATTTTTAAGGTTCATAATTTTTAACAATTTTAGGTTAGCTTAGCGTTTTGAACGATAAATTCGTATTGAAAAAAATTATGATTATTTGAAAAGATTTGCAATATTTGAACACGGTTAGCTTAAATTGACGATCTTCACAGGAAATCAGTTTTTTTTTAAATCACGAGATTTAAAAAAAGATGTACAATTTTTGAAAAATTTGAAAAATATTTAGAATATTTTAACAATTTTTGATTATTTGAGTATTTTTCTTCAGAAATTAGTATACTCAATTTTAAAAAATTCGATTTCAAAGAAGATTTTCAAAGTTGTAACAATTTCAGGTTATGTTAACTTGTTACATCAGGAAGCAGTATGGTTAGTGAAAACTTATTAGATTTCAAAGCAGGTTTACAATTTTGGAACAATTTTAGGTTATGTTAACATTTTTCACCAGAAATCAATTTACAACTTTCTAACAATTTTAGGTTATGTTCGAAAAACAGTATTTTTAGTATAAAATCATTAAATTTGAAATAAGATAACAAAGTTTTGTACAATTTGAGGTTATATTAACATTTTTCACTGGAAATCCGTTATTTTTCACACGAAAGAAGCATGGATTTCAAAAACTATTCACAATTTTGGAGCAGTTTTAGGTTATGTTTACATTTTTAAGAGGAAATCCTTTATTTTAAACAAAAGTAATTAGAATTCAAAGAAGACTTACAGTTTGAAACAATTTTTTGTTACGTTCTGTTAGTGTTTTTTGTCGAAAATTTTTAATGTGGAAAATCAACACATTTTTTAGATCATCATTATTCATCAGATTGTCAGTACTTTTGGTAAAAAATCATCAGATTTTGAATGAGAAAATAAATTTTTTTACAGTTTTAGGTTATGCTCGCGTATTTCAACGGAAAAATAAAACTTACAATTTTTAACAACTGTAGGTTATGTTTTTGTGTTTCACAAGAAACTTGAACTTTCGATAATAAATGATGAAAAATCCAAAAATGTTGTAATAATATTAATTTTATATTTAATTTTCAAAATTTCGTGAGTCAAAAAAATAATAAACGCGTGCGTAGGGTGCTTATTTTAATGTCATAAAAATGAAGGTAGGCATAGCTGACAATAATTTAACCCTAATTTTATTCAGAATACTATATTTAGAAGCGAAAACCCACCTTTTATAAGGGTTTGAAGATTTATGATGCCTTTAAATCACCCTTAATAAAAAAAACTATAAAATACCGTTTTTGAAATTGAAATGTTTAATATTTATTCAATATTTTCTTCTATTCTTTTCTGTTCTATGTTATCCTATTATATTCTGTTTAATTCTATTCTATGACATGATATTTTATTCTATTCTATTCTATTCTACTCTATTCTATTATATTCGATGCTATTCTATTCTATTATATCCTATTCTCTCCTATCTTATTCTATACTACTCTATTCAATGCTTTTGTGATCTATTATAATCATATTATTTTCTATCCTATTCTATCATATTCTAGTCAATACTTTTGTACTCTATTCCATTCTATTCCATGCTATTGCATTTTATTATATCCTTATCTATACTATTCTATTTTATTATATTCTTTTCTATCCTCTTCCATGCTGTTACATTCCATAATATTCAGTTCTATTTAATGGTATTCTATTCCATTGTATCCTATTCTTTTCTATTCTATTCTATCCTATTCCAGTAAATGCTTTTGTACTCTATCCTATTCTATTCCATGCTATTGAATTTGATTAAATTCTACTCCATGCTATTCTATTCAATTATGTTCTGTTCAATTCTATTCTATTACATGATATTCTACTGCATTCTATTTTATTCCACATTATTCTATTCTATTTGGTTCTATTCTATTCCATGCTTTGCACTCTATCATATCATATTATAGTCAATACTTGTATACTCTATCGGATTCTATCCCATGCTATTACATTTTATTATATTCCACTATATAATATATTTTTTTTTCTATTATATGCTGTTCAATTATATTCTATTCTACTCTATTCTATTATATCCTATTCTCTTCCATCCTATTCTATCTTATTATATTTCATGCTTTTGTACTCTATCCTATTCTATTATTTTCTATTATATTTTTCCATTCTATTCTATTACATGATGTTCTATCGTACTCTATTGTATTCCTTGCTATTCTATTATATTTCATGCTATTCTATCCTAGTATATCCTATGATAGTTAATTCTTTTGTACCCGATTCCATTCTATTCCATGCTATTACATTTTCTTATATATTCTCTATGCTATTCTATTCTATCCTATCCTATTATAGTCAATTCTTTTGTATTCTATTCCATTTTATTGCATGCTATTACATTTTATTTTATTCTGCTCTATACTATTCTACTATATTCTTTTCTATCCTATTCCATGCTGTTGAGTTTTATTGTATTATATTCTATTTCATGCTATTCTATCCTATTCTATTTCACTTTATTCTATTATATTTCATGCTATTCTATTCCATTATAACCTATTTTCTTCTATTTTACTCTATCCTATTATATTCAATGCTTTTCTATTCTATTATATCCTATTCTCTTCTATCATATTCTATGCTATTCTAGTCAATGCTTTTGTACTCTATTCATTCTATTCCATGCTATTACATTCTATCATATTCTACTCGATGCTATTCTATTATATTCTTTTCTATCATATTCCATTCTATTACATTTTATTATATTCTATTATATTTCATGCTATTCTATTATATTCTACTCTATTCTATTACATTCAATTATTTTCTATTCCATGATATCCTTTTCTCTTCTATACTCTTCTATCATATTCTAGTCAATGTTTGTGTGCTCTATTCTATTCTATTACATGCTATACCATTTTATTACATCCTGCTCTATGATATTCGATTCTTTTCTATTATATCCTCTTCAATTTTGTTCTATTACATGATATTCTATTGTATTTTATATCATTCCACGCTATTCTATTCCATTTTATGCTATTTTATTCTATTATATATTACTCTATTCTAATATATCCCATGCTTTTCTATTATATCATATCCTATTCTATCCTATTCTATTTGATGCTTTTGTACGATATCCAATTCTATTCCATGATATTAAATTTTATTATATTCGACTCTATGCTATTCTATTCGTTTCTATTACATTCTGTTCAATTCTATTCTATCACATGATATTCCATTGAACTCTATTTTATTCCACGCTATTCTATTCTCTTTCATGCTATTCTATTCTATTATATTCTACTCTATTCTCTTCTATCCTATTCTATTATATTCCATTCAAAGCTTTTGTAATCTATTATATCCTATTATGTCCTATTATGGGCAATTATTTTTTACTCTTTTCCATTCTATTCCATGTTATCACATTTTACAGAATTCTACTCCATGGTATATTTTATGCTCTTCCATTATATTGTATTATTTTTTACCCTATTCCATGCCGTGATATTTTATTATATTCTATTCTATTTTATGCTAGTCTATTCTATTATATTCTACTTTATTCTAGTATATTTCATGCGATTTTATTCTTTTATATCATATTCTCTTATATTCTACTCTATCCTATTCTATGCAATGCTTACGTACTCTATTATATCCTATTCTCTTCTATCCTATTCAATCATATTCCCGTAAATGCTTTTGTACCCTATTCCATTCTATTCCATGCTATTACATCTCATTATATTCTACTCCATGCTATTATATTCTATGCTATTCTAGTATATTCTTTTCTATCCTATTCTATGCTGTCACATTCTATTATATTCTATCATATTTCATGCTATTCTATTATATTCCATGTTATTCTATCATATCCTATTATCTTCTATCCTATCCTATTCAATGCTTTTCAACTCTATTCTAACCTATTCTAGTCAATTATTTTGTACTCTATTCCATTATATTTCATGCTATTACATTTTATTATATTCTGTTAAATTTTATTCTATGCCATCATATTATATTCTGTTCAATTATATATTCTATTCCCTGCTATTCTATTCTACTTTTGTTCTAACCTATTCTATTCTTTTTCATGCTATTTTACTCCATTCTATTATATTTAATGCTGTTAGATGCTATTCCATTCAATGCTATTATATGCTATTATATTCTATTTTATCATAATATATTCTACTCTATTATATCAGATTCCATGATATTCTGTTCTCTCCCAATGCTACTCCATTCCGTTCTACTCCATTCTATTCCATGCTATTCTATTCTGACCTATCCTATTCTATTCCATGCTTTTTGCACTCTATCATATCATATTCTATGCTATGATATTCTAGTCGATGCTTGTGTATTCTATCCTATTCTATTCCATGCGATTACATTTTATTACATTCAACTCTATACTATTCTATTCTGTTCTATTATATTCTGTTCAATTCTATTCTATTACCCGATATTCTATTGTGTTTTATTTTATTCTACGCTATTATATTTTATGTTATGCTATTCCGTTGTATTACATCCTATTCTCTTCAATACTATTCTATCCTATTATATTTAATGCTTTTGTACCCTATACTATTATATTATTTTCTATTATATTCTTTCAATTCTATTCTATTAGATGAAATTCTATTGTTCTCTATTTTATTATATCCTCTTCTATCCTATTATAGTCAATTCTTTTGTACACTTTTCCATTCTATTCCATGCTATTATATTTTATTATATTCCACTCTATGATATTCTATTATATTGTTTTATATCCTATTCCATGCTTTTGATTTATATTACATTATATTCTATTTCATGCTATTTTCTTCTATTGTATTCTACTTTATTCTATTTTATTCCATGCTATTCTATTCCATTATATCCTATTCTCTTCTATCCTATTCTTTCATATTCTAGTCAATGCTTTTGTACTTTATTCATTCTATTCTATGCTATTCCATTATCCGCTATTATATTATATTCTTCTCTATCGTATTCCATTCTGTTACATTTTATTGTATTCTATTATATTTCATTCTATTATATTATATTCTACTCTATTATAATATATTCCATGCTATTCTATTCCATGATATCGTATTATTTTCTATCCTATTCTATCATATTCTATCCTTCTATCATATACATTCTGCTCCTCTATGAAATTCTATTCTTTTCTATTATATTCCCTTCAATTTTATTCTATTACATGATATTGTATTTTATATCATTTCACGCTATTCAATTTTATGCTATTATATTCTCTTCTATCATATCCTATTCTCTTCTATCCTATTCTACCTATTCTATTTAATGCTTTTGTACTAGATCTAATTCTATTCCATGATATTACATTTTATTATATTCGACTCTATGCTATTCTATTCTTTTCTATGATATTCTGTTCAATTCTAGTCTATTATATGATATTCTATTATACTCTATTTTATTCCACGTTATTGTAATCTGTTTCATGCTATTCTCTTATATTATATTCTACTCTATTCTATTATATCCTATCCTATTCTATCCTATGATAGTCAATTATTTTGTACTCTATTCCATTCTATTCCATGCTATTAGATTATATTAAATTCTACTCTATGCTATTCTATTCTATGCTCTTATATTATATTATATTCTTTTCTACCCTATTCCATGCTGTTATGTTCTATTCTATTCAATGCTATTATATTCTATTCTATGCCATGCTATTCTATTCTGTTATATTTTATTCTCTTATATTCTACTCTATCCTATTCTATGCAATTCTTACGTACTCTATTATATCCTATTCTCTTCTATACTATTCAATCATATTCTAGTAAATTCTTTTGTACTCTATTCCATTCTATTCTATGCTATCACATTTCATTCTATTCTACTCTATTCTATTATATTTTATGCTATTCTATCATGTCCTATTATCTTCTATCCTATTCTATCCAATGCTTTTTTACTCTATTCTAACCTATTTTAGTCAATACTTTTGTACTCTATTCCATTGTATTCTACGCTATTACACTTTATTATATTCTAATATATGCTATTTCATTCTATGCTATTCTATCATATCCTTTTTTAGCCTATTCCATGCTCTTACATTCTATTCTAATCTATGCTATTAAATTTTATTCTATGCCATTATATTATATTCTGTTCGATTATATTCTCTTCTATTCCCTGCTATACTATTCCACTTCGTTCTAACCTTTTCTATTATATTTCATGCTGTTACATGCTATTCCATTATATGCTATTCTATGCTATTATGTTCTATTTTATTATAATATATTCTACTCTATTATATTATATTGCATGCTATTATGTTCTATTCCATGCTACTTCATTCCATTCCACTCCATTCTATTCCATGCTATTCTATTCTGACCTATTATATTCTATTCAGTGCTATTATATTATATTCTATTTTCTTCATATCAATTTTTTTCAATTTTTGTTGTTGCAATTTGCGCCTGGAATGCGACGGACAGAAGTATCATTGCAGTCGAATCTGCAGAAAATAATTTGAATTGAAAATCCCACCACATGGCGCGTGTCGTTGCAAGTTTAATGACATACAAATGAGCATATCAAACTCCAGCGATGACAATATTGTTATATACATATATATTCCCATATCAAATTTCAGTGATGACAATGTTACCACATTTATTCCCGTGTGACTAATAGCCCATCCCAAATACAGTAAAGGTAGTTATTCTCGATGATTAAACTCATCCTACTTAGGGTCAATTTTCGACACTCAAATTTCAAATCAGATGAAAAAGAGGGTGCCAATTATTTATCTGAGGACCAACAATATTTCAAATTTCGCGCTACACATCTTCTGGACGTTAACCCCTCTCCTCCCACATGCACTTTTACAAGAAAAAACCAAATAAACGTTTTTTCAACTGTATCAATGACAGGCCAAAATGCTATAAAAAATAGTAAGGAGATTTTTCACGAAAATTAGGTAGGGTAGATTGGGGCTAAGTCGACAGTGGGGCTAAGCCGGCACTTGTTTATTTAAAGAAAAATATTAACCGTGTAAACTTGTTTTTTTTTTTTTTAATAAAAGTGGGCCCTAATGCCCTATCTTCATCGGCAGAATTTCGTGGCATTCTGCATGACATGGCGCATTTTATGACATAAAAAGTGTTGTCGGAGGTCAAAAGTTTTTACCGACGCTTGTGGAAAACTGTGTTTTTGTTTTGTATATCATCGTCTACTATAATCAAGGTATATGCATCTTACGTACAAAAAGGTGCTGAACATGCAAGTGTCTATGGCCCTCTTTGACGAAGAAAGTGTGAATCTCGGGACAGTGAGGGTACGTGGGTTAGCGTTAGCAGATGATAAGGTTATTATGGCAGAGTCAATCGAAGATTTGCAAAGAATGTTCAGCAACAAAAGTTTAACGTAAATGAAATAAAAATTATGGTGTTTGAAGGAGAGGGAGAGAAATCAATGCGCAACATTGTCCTAAATGATGAGATGATAGAACCAGTTAATAAGTACGGATATCATGGTATTCTATTCACTAACGACGGAAAGATTGATGGAGGGTTAGATAGGCCTTTAAACGAGGGCAAGAATTTTATATTCCATGCTATTCTATTATATTATATCCTATCCATCACATTCTACTCTATGCTATTTTATGATATTCTTTTCTATCCTATTCCATTCTGTTACATTTTATTATATTCTATTATATTTCATGCTATTCTATTATATTCTACTCTCTTCTATTATATTCCACCCCAGCATGTTTTGCGAACGCTAGTTATAGAACGCTAACCCACGTACCCTCAATGTCCCGAGATTCACACCTTCTTCGTCGAAGAGGGCCATTCTTAGACACTTGCATGTTCACATAATACTCAAAGGGACATGTATAAGTCTATATTTATACAGACTGTGGTGTACGGTAACGAGACTGAGACATTTGTAAAAATCGTTTTTTCTGACTCAGGGGTTCTTAAAACGTGAAGATTTCATTACAACAGACAAAGCCAAATTTTACATAAAACTAATACCTTCTCAGTATTTGATGGGAATGTAAAAAAAATTGGTTTGACAACGTATTAGGTACTTTTGGATCGAGAATTTAGTTGGCTACAATAATAAAAATAAAATTAATTTATTCTTTTTTTTTTTCAAACATTATAGTCAAATGTCGACTTAGCCCCAGGAGGGTGTCGTCTTAGCTCCACGATTTTTCGCTCGATAGATCACTTCACTTTTTTATACTAATTAATAAACGAAGCATCGCGCTTCAAAATCAAAAGCAACAACATTTTTTGAATTAAAAATTTTTAATTTTGAACATAAAAGGTAAATTTTTTAACAAAGTAGTTTCAATTTCGACGAAAAAAGATAAATTTCCAACAAATTAGATGAATTTCAAACTCAGAAATATACAATTTCGAACAAAATTGAAACAGCTAAATTTTCATTAAAAATTTGCAGAATTTAAAAATTTATGTATTCTGTTAGAAAATCTACTTTTTTAGCAGAAAATGAAACCTTTTTGATAGATAATTCAACTGTTTGGTAGAAAATTTAACTTTTTTGTTAAAAGTTCGTCGTTTTTTTATGATACAATATAATATATTATCATACAGTATAATACATTTTCATATATTATCATACTATATTACAGAGAATCTTACAATAAACTACAATATCATACAATATCACGCAATATGATAAAACATTGTACCGCATCATACAAAGCGATACATTATAAAATAATATGATACAATGTCATAGAATGTCATGCGATATAATACACTATTACATAATATGATACTATATGATGCAATACCATACGATTTGATGCAATATCATATAATATGATGAAATATGGTATAGTATCGTACAATATGATTCAATATGATGCAATACAAGACAATACAGTATGATACAATATGATACAGTATGATACAATATGATACACCCACATACTATATGATACAATATGACACTATATGATTCAAAGTGATA